>JAUUDZ010448244.1:1181-12766 GCA_032361705.1 Panulirus versicolor
CAGTGATGACTTGTGCAAAAGATGCATGTGGTATGAGAAAGGTGGGAGGTAGGCAGATTAGAAAGGGTAGTGAGTGATGGGATGAAGAAGTAAGATTGTTAGTGAAAGAGAAAAGAGAGGCGTTTGGATGATCTTTCCAGGGAAGTAGTGCAAATGACTGGGAGATTATAAAAGAATGAGGCAAGAGGTCAAAGAAAGGTGCAACAGTTGAAAAAGAGGGCAAATGAGAGATGGGATGAGAGATTATCAATGAATTTTAGGGAGAATACAAAGATGTTTGGGAAGGAGATAGATAACATGCATAAGACAAGAGAACAAATGGGAACATCAGTGAAGGGAGCAAGTGGGGAAGTGATAACCGATAGTAATGGAGTGAGTATTTTGAAGGTTTGTTGAATGTGTTTGATGATAGAGAGGCAGATATAGGGTGTTTTGTTCGGGATGGTGTACGAAGCGAGAGTGCAGGGAGAATGATTTGGTGAAGAGAGAAGAGGTAGTGAAAGCTTGTGGAAGATGAAATCCAGCAAGACGGCAGGTTTGGATGGTATTGCAGTGGAATTTATTAAAATGGGGTGATTCTGTTGTTGATTGGTTGGTAAGGATATTCAGTGTATGTATGGACCATGAGGAAGTGCCTGAGGATTGGCAGAATGTACACATAGTGCCTTTGTACAAAGGCAAAGGGGTATAAAGGTGAGTGTTCCAACTACAGGGGTATAAGTTTGTTGAGTATTCCTGGGAAATTATATGGGAGAATATTGATTGGGAGGGTAAAGGCATGTACAGAGCATCAGATTGGGGAATAGCAGTGTGGTTTCCAAAGTGGTTGAGGATGTGAGGTTCAGGTGTTTGCTTTGAAGAATGTATGTAAGAAATACTTAGAAAGATGAATTGATTTGCATGTTGGATTTATGGCTCTGGAGAAGGCATATGATAGGGTTGATAGAGATGCTTTGTGGAAGGTTTTAAGAGTATAGAGTATACGGTGTGGGAGGTAAGTTGCTAGAAGCAGTGAAAAGTTTTTACCAAGGAATTAAGGCATGTGTATGAGTATGAAGAGAGGAGTGTGATTGGTTCCCAGTGAATGTTAGTCTGAGGCAGGGATGTGTGATGTCCCCATGGTTGTTTAATTTGTTTATGGATGGGGTGGTTAGGGAGGTAAATGCAAAAGTTTTAGGGAGAGGGATGTGTATGCAGTCTATTGTGGATAAGAGGGCCTGGGAAGCGAGTCATTTGTTGTTTGCCAATGATGCAGCTCTAGTGGCTGATTTGTGTGAGAAACTTAGAGATGGTGACTGAGTTTGGAAGAGTGTGTGAAAGGTTATTAGGTTCAGTAGGGTTGAGAGACAAGTTAATCGGGATGTAAGTTTGAATTTAGAAAAATTGGAGGAAGTGAAGTGTTTGAGATATCTGGGAGTGGATTAAGCAGCGGATGGAACCATGGAAGCAAATGTGAGTCACATGGTGGGAGGGGGCGAAGGTTCTGGGAGCGATGAAGAAAGTATGGAAGGAGAGAACGTTATCTCGGAGAGCAATAATGGGTATGTTTGAAGGAATAGTAGTTCCAACAATGTTACATGGTTTAGAGGCTTGGGTAGTAGATAGGGTTGTACGGAGGAGGGTGGATGTGTTAGAAATTAAATGTTTGAGGACAGTATGTGGTGTGAGGTGGTTTGATCAAATAAGTAATGTAAGGGTAAGAGAGATGTGTGGAAATAAAAATAGTATGGTTAAGAGAGCAGAAGAGAGTGTGTTGAAATTGTTTGGACATATGGGGAGAATGAGTAAGGGAAGATTGACAAAAAGGATACATGTGTCATAGGTGAAGGGAACAAGGAGAAGCAGGAGACCAAAGTGGAGTTGAAAGGATGGAGTGAAAAAGATTTTGAGCGATCTTGGCCTGAACATACAGGAGGGTGAGAGGCGTGCAAGGAATAGAGTGAAGTAGAACGATGTGGTATACCAGGGGTCAATGTGCTCTTCAATGGACTGAACCAGGGCATGTGAAGTGTCTGGGGTAAACCATGGAAAGCTTTGTGGGACCTAGATGTGGATAGGGAGCTGTGGTTTCGGTACATTACACATGACAGCTAGAGACTGAGTGTGAATGAATGTGGCCCTTTTGTTTGTATTCCTGACGCTGCCTTGCTGAAGCAGGGAATAGTTTTACTGTTTTCCTGTGGGGCGGGGTAGCAATAGGAATGGATGAAGGCAAGCAAGTATGAATATGTACATGTGTATGTATGTGATGTCTGTATATATATATATATATATATATATATATGTATGTATATGTGCATATGTGGGCGTTTATGTACATACATGTGTATATGAGTGGATGGGCCTTTCTTCATCTGTTTCCTGGTGCTACCTCGCTGATGCGGGAAACAGCGATTATGTATAATAATATATTCTTCTCATCTTGGTTACATCCACACTCATTTGAACACCCCAATGTGAGCCTTCAAGGAGGTTGAGCACTCCCACTTGACTCCTTCTTCTGTTTCCCCTTTTAGAAATCGGAGTACAAGGAGGGGACAGTTTCCAGCCCCCACAAAAGGTGAGGGTAGATGAAGTAATGGGAGTGGATGAGGAATGGGAGGTATTTAGGGAAGTAGTGCTACCATCTGCAAGAGATGCATATGGCATGTGAAAGATGGCAGGTGGGCAGATTAAAAAGGGTAGTGAGTGGTGGGATGTAGAAGTAAAGCAGCTAGTAAGAGAGAAGAGAGAGGTATTTGGGCAGTACCTACAGGGAAGGAATGGAAATGATTGGAGAATGTATAAGAAAAGGTGGCAGGAGATCAAAAAGAGGGTGCAAAGATTGAAAAAGTGGGCATATGAGAGTTGGGGTGAGCAAGTATCAGCAAACCTTAGGGAGGATATGAAGATGCTTTGGAAGGAGGTAAACAATGTATGAAAGACAAGAGAGCAAATGGGAATATTGGTTGAGTGAGCAAAATGGGAAGTGACAAATGGTAGTGATTGAGTGAGTATTTAGAAGGACTGTGTAAATATGTTTAATCATATAGTGGCAGCAGGTGTAGGGTGTTTGTGGTTGGGGTGGTATGCAAAATGAGAAAGTCCTGGATATTGGTTTGATGAAGTGAGAAGTGGTGAAAGCCTTGCATAAGGTGAGATGTGGCAAGGCGGCTGGAGTGGTGGTACTGCAGTTGAATTTATTAAGAAAAGGGATGACTATTGTTGTTGATTGGTTAGTAAGGATTTTTAGTGTATGTATGGATCATGGTGAGGTGCCTGAGGACGGGTGGAATACATGTATAGTGCCACTGTTTAAAGGCAAAGGGTATAAAGGTGAGTGTCCAGAGTACAGAGGTATAAGTTAGTTGAGTATACCTGGTAAGTTGTATGGAAAAGTATAGATTGAGAGAGTGAAAGCACATTCAGAGCATCAGATTGTGGGGAAGCAGTGTGGTTTCAGAAGTGTTTAAGGATATGTGGATTAGGTTTTTGCTTTGAATTATGTGTGAGAAATACCTAGAAAAGCATGAATTTGTATTCGACATTTATGGATCTGGAGCAAGCATATGATAGGGTTGATACAGATGCTTTGTGGAAGGTCTTAAGAATATATGGTGTGGGAGAAAAGGTGCTAGAAGCAGTGAAAATTTTTATCAAGGTTATAGGGCTTGTGTAGTAGATATCTATGCTAAGAGAGGTTTATTCCTTGCAAACACCTTTTTTCAGCTTAGGTTTATGTGGATGAGAATTGGTGGAAGAGAAGAACAAAAGTGTTTGATTGACTCTGATGCAGTAAATGAAAGATTAAGAAGGGTTGTGCTGGATGCTAGAGTTGAGAGGATTCTCTGGAGACTGAACATTTTGCTTTTCTTGTTTGGGTGAGGATCTGGGAGAAGTGGAGATATGGTGTAAGGAAGAATGGAGAGATGAAAGTGTTGGTGAGCAAGGAGATGAATCAGAAAGAATGCAGTGAGAAGTCTGAAAGAAGGGTGACCAAAAGTTTAGGTGGAAGTGCAGTGAATGTAATGATGCAATCATATTTGAATGAGGTGTTGTAGGTTGCAGATTAGTAGTTAGATACAAAGTCATAGGATGTAAGAATGATAGGGGAAACGCATAGTAAACGGGTGAGATTAGAAAAGCTATGGAAGGGGAGAAAAAGGCATATGGTAAATTACTTGAAAGAAATGTACTATTGGAAGTTCAGTAAAGGAGGAGGGTAAAATATGTGTTAGCAGAATGTTAAGCTGCTAGGGGAAAGCAAAGAAAGAGTAGATGAAGACTTTTGAATAAAGTTGAATGAAAAATTTAGGGAAGATAAGAAATTGTACTGAAAGGGGTTGAAAAAGGAAAGAGGTGAATTAAGAGTGGAAATATCAGTGTAAGAAGTAAGGAAGGGGAGTTACTGAATCAAAAGGAGGAAGTGAAAGGAAGATGATAAGAGTATTTTGAAGAGCTGATAAGTATGGGAGAAGGTTAGGCAATAGTTGTCTAATGAATAGTTATGGAGGATGGAAGGAGAAGGATATAATTGCAGGAGCCTTTAGCAAGAAGGTAGGTAAAAAGGGCAATAATGAAGTTGAAGATAGGAGAGACATCTAGAGTGGATGGGATTACAGCTGAAATGTTAAAGTATGAAGGAGAAAGTGTGATAGAATAGGAACAGGTTGTGCATGAGGTTTGGCTGAAAGCTCTCATTGTTCCTTTATTCAGAGGAAAGGCACTAAAGATGTATGTAGCATTTATAAGGAGATAAGTTAGTTAGATGTTCCAGAAGTGCATGTAAGAGTGTTCATTGATAGAGTGATAGAAGTTACTGAATGCAGAATAAGTGAAGAGCAAGGGGGTTTTAGGAAAGGTAGGGGATATGTGAATCAGATTTTTGTGGTAGAAAAATATCTAGTGAAAGGTAAGAAGCTGTACATAGCTTTCATGGATGTAGAGAAAGCTTATGGCAGAGTCGAGTGGAATTCTTTATGGGATGTTTTAAGGACATATTAGGTAGGGGAACAACTGTTGGATGTGAAAACCTTCTATAGAGTAGAAAATAAATGTGTAAGAGTGGATAGAGAGTTGATTGAAAGTTTTGGTGTTCATGTTGGTGTAAGGCAGGGCTATGTGATGTCACTGTATCTTTTTAACAGATATATGGATGGAGTGATAAGAGAGATAAAAGCACATTTAGGGAAAGGGGATGCAGAGATGGAGTATGGTGATGAGGTATGATCTCTAGTGGCAAGCCTGTTTTGTTGGATAATACTGTGTTGTTTGCTGACTTTAAAGAGGAGTTGCAGAGATATTGTGTTGTTTGCTGACAGTGAAGAGAATTTGCAGGTGGTTGTAAGTGTGTTTTATTATGTGTGGAAACACAGGTGATTGAAGATAAATGAAGGTTAAATAATGGATTTTGAAAGGAAACTGAGTGTAAGTATAGATTTTACAAAGCCCCTAGAATAAAAGAAGAAAGTGTACTAAACTTTGTTGCAGATATAGTTGAGAAAGACAAGAAGAGGTGAGGGAATTTAAGTATTTATGTGCTATCTTGGGTAAGTTTAGTGAGTTGGAAGGGATAAGGGGGAGAGCAGTAAAGGGAAGAAGAGTTGATTGGTCCCTTAATAGGACAATGAATGGTAGAGGTATAAGTGTGGAGGTGAAAAAAGGATTAAGGGACAGCATAATCCCTCTGACCCTGACCTATGCAGCTGGTACATGGACATGGAATGAGTCACAAAGGTCAAGAATCCAAGCTGTAGAAATGAGTTATATGGGAGGAGCATGTGGTATGACTAGATGGAATGAAGAAAGAAATGAGGGGAAATATGAGAGATGTGGTATGGCAGGGAATGCAAAGGAATGAATTGTGGAGTGGTAGAGTGGATGAAATGCAATACTTTGAGGTAGTTTGGACATGTAGGAAGAATGCAAGGTAGGGAGTTTTCAAGGATAGTGTATGACAGTATGATTAAAGGGGTTGGTGTGAGAGAAAGACTGCCTGTGACATGGGTAAATACTGCAGAAAAGTAATATGAGGAGAAAAATTGTGGAAGAATGCATGGAATGGTGTATGCGAGGAAGGCATGTAAGGACAGGGATAAGTTGACACTTTTTCTCTGTGGCCAACACCTGATGGGAGTTCCTGCAGGGAATGGACACCAGAGATATAATTAGATAAGTAGTGCCCTTGATATTACTAGAGTCATGGAAGTAAAGTTACCAAAGAAACATATTCCCACCTGTCCTTCCCAGATGGGTACATGATAGCAAGAAAGGAAAGAAAAAAGCAAAAGGGTGGATCAGCCCTCTTAATAAAAGAGTGCCTAAAGTGTTTGAAGAAATAGTGGAAAATGGCCCATTCAGACACATGAGAATAGGAACTGTAGGGAAGATGAGCATGGTGTTGTTATTATTATATAATCCCGAAAGACTTGCAACGAACTAGAACATTTATACAATAATAGCAATGAAGGAATGTGAAGTGTTGAAACACCCACCTCTCAGGGATGGAAATGTGCTGATAATGGGGATATCAGTCATAAAAAAAAAAACTGGGGAAATTTAGATTTTCATGATAATAGGGAGTCATGGAGACACAAGTTTTTAGTGCGTATTCAGGAAAATTTTTTATACCATCATGTCGCATAGCATACTAGGATGAGAGGGGCTGATACACCATCAGTATTGGATCTTATTTTCTTCCATACTAGCTTGGGCTTTGACATTATGCACAATACACTGGTTGGAAAAAGTGGTCATGTAATGCTCAGTTTTGAGTATGTGGTAAAAGAGGACACTGAAAGAGCAGAGGTGAGACAGGAAATAAAGAGGAGGTATAATTACTGAAATTATAGACACCCCGGTGATGACTATAGGAATGTAGATTGAGAAATGAAATTCAGTAGCCAGTAATTAGGGCTTTGTGTTGAGAGGTTCTGTGAAATTTGCAATGGACAGATACGGGTACCTCAAGCCTTTAATACAGAGATAACGGTAGGAAAGAGGAAGGAATGGTTCAGTAAAAGATGTCATAATGCAAAGGAACTTTGAGATATGCAATGCAAATATGAAGACAGCACGCAAGCCATCCAGCATTTTGCAAGGTATAAGAGAGCACAGAATAAGTGTAGCAGGATAAGGAAAGAAACCAAGAAACTTTGAAAAGAATATTGTAGACAAGGCAGGTGAAAATCCAAAACTTTTCCATAAACTGGTCAGGAGTAGCTGTCAGTCAAGGAGTAGCTAATTAGGCTAAGGAATTTAGAGGGACAAATTGTAGAAGATGATGTAAAGATATATGAGGAACTGAATAACATGTTCAAAAGTGTTTCCATAGTGGAAAACATTATAGCCCCAGCACCAGTGAGATAAAATGGGAAGGAGGTTTTGGAGAGTGTTGAGGTATCTGGAAAAGATGCTAACAGAATACTAAAAGGACTTAACCCATACAAGACTGATGGTCCTGATGAAATTTCATCATATATGCTAAAGATGTGTTCAAAAATACTTTATAAACCACTTAACTTACTGTTCAAAATGTCACTGGAGAGAGTCATAGTGCCAAGGAATGGAAAAGGGAAACACCATTTCTATAAATAAGACTTGCTGATGAGTTTGGTGTGTAATTTTCTGGAAAAGATTCTTAGAAAGCAAGTGGATGACTTTCTACAGAGGAGAAATTTCCCAAGTGAGTGACAGCATGGTTTTAGGGAAAGGAGGTCATGTGGAACTATGACCTTTGAATTTTTCAAAGAGTGAGTTCAATCCTGAACTGTCTGTACCTGGACTGCCAGATGGCATTTGACACTACTATATATGAAGCTGATTAAGAAGCTAGATCACCAAGCAGGAATAAGATGGAAACTCTTCTGATGGATAGATTATCTCTGTAGGAAGGAACAAAGGATGCATATTTGAGGAGCCTTTTCCAAATTAGTTGAGTTGACTGTTGGAGTGCCACAGGGTTAGGTCCTGGGACCATTACTCTTTTTGACCAATATTAATGACTTGGTTGAAGGTATGGAATTCTACCTGAATATGTTTGCAGATGATGCAAAGGTCATGAGTGAAATGAAAAGCAAGGAGGATCGCAGTAGCTTACAAGGGGACTTAGACGGTTCCCAGAGTTGGTCTGAAATATGGTTGATGAAATTCAAACTGAGCAAAAGTAGAGTAATGAGGATGGGACAAAGTGAAAGACAGCCCAGATATGATTAATGCCTAGAAAGAAATTAGCTTTTGGATTTTGTGTGTGAGAGGGCCTTAGGAGTAGACATGATCTTGAATCTTTCTCCTGAGTTCCGTTAAAGGAGAAAAGTTAAGCAGAGAAACCGTCTGCTGACAAATATCAGAATACTTTCAAGTATATGGATAAGGAAATATTTATCAGGCTATTCTTATCCCACATAAGGAAAAAAATATGTGCCTCGGGTTTGGTCACTGCACCTAAAGAAGCACAAAGAGTTTATAGAAAAGGTCCAGGGGAGGGCAACAAAGATGTTACAAGAATTAAGAGAGGTAAGACTGAGGAGTGGCCTGATCACAACCTTTAATTTTTTAAAAGAGATTGATATAGTGGACAGTTCTATGGGAGATGTAGAAATAGAGCAACCAGAGTACATACAATGAAATTAGATAAGAGACTTGTAAGTAAGGATGTAAAGAAATACATTTATAGTATATGAGTGGTGGATGAATGGAACAGACTGACCAAGAACATTTTTAATGCAGGCAGCATACATAAATTCATGAGGTTGTGTGATATCAGAGAATGTTAAGAGGTTGGGCTCCATAAGTGTAAAATTCCCTACCTGCACAGTAAAATTAGATAGCAGGTAATTACATACATACATATTTAGATAGACAGAGAGGTAGAATAAGTTGGTAGTATATAGAAAGTCAAGTTTTTACTATTCCGTACAAGAAGTATTTATAAACTCTTGGCTGCTGGAATTGCCAGTTACCATTTTTCATTTCAGTTCTCCTCACATTCTACCAAAGTTTGAGTCTTATACATTCAGCCAGGAATACTAACCATAGAATATTTGAAAAAATTTGTTGATGGGGATTTTACTATACTGATAAATTTCTGTTGTTAGAGTTACTTTGGCTAGATGTGCATTTATTTTGGTGTAGTATTGAACTATACATTGTGATAACAGATGTCTAGGAATTATTCTTTTGACTTGTGAGCCAACAAAGAATGAAACCATTACACCCTAGATAAGGGGCCACTGTACTTCAGGATCTTTAGTACTACATAAATCTTACTTTTGTAGGTGAAAGTGACAGTACACAGGGGTCACTTGAATGGTAGGGAACTATGTTCTCCTGATGCTGATAAACCCTTAGCCACTGTTACACATCTGCGACACTACATGGCTCCTGGGGTGCAGCGTATTCCTGTGCGCAGTGGAAAGGTTCGTGGTTGCCTCTTCCTGCCTCCAGGTTAGTTGGGAATAAGATGTATGTTTTCTCAGATGTGATTCATAAGACTTTTTTGTATCAAAGCATGTTTGTCCATACAGAAGTATCTTTATTTACATCTTGGTACTTAAGAAAATCAGCGATACAACAGCATTGATCATTATATACTTAAGAATAGTAAATTTTATTCTGGTTATTTTGTAATTATATCATAGAAATGAGGTTTCTTAACCATTTCCATGCAGCCTTGGGTACTTCCACACTCACCTCAGTGTGGCTAGAGGAAACAAAAAATGAATCTGAACATTTACATTTACCTGTAGAAAATGTAAGAGAAACCTTATCACCCTGGATGACAGCAGGGGGATGGTTGTTCTGTGTGATTGTTTGCATTTGCCCTTAACAGAGAGAACAAACCAGTATGTCTGGAAGACTCTGGTAACTTATATTGCACATATACTCTACAAGGACAATTTTACAAACATGAATACAAAACAAAGCAAAACGAAACTAAAATCAACCTAGTATATGGCAGATCAGAGGTGATGGTGGAGGAAGGAATGAGATACTTCTGTAGAAAATCTCTAGACATCCCACATTGTATTGCATGGCCACTATCACTATTGTGTGCTCTCAATATTTCTATAGCACTTTATCTAACGTTTTAATTTTAAGAGTTGGTTTTGATACCAACTTCATATTCTACCCCTTCCAGAATATGGAGATGGATGAGAGACAATGGAAATTATTGTTTTTTTATTGTTATTGGATTGTAAAAGAGGCTTTTTTTGATATCAGGAGAGATTGAGTGTATAATGGCATAAGGTAAGTGTAGATGAAGTTAGGGGAGTGGGTAAGGAATGAGAGGTGTTGGATGCAGTATGGAAGGTAGGAGGTGAGCATCTGAGAAATAGTTGTTAGTGGTGGAATGACAAAGTTGCTTTTGAAAGAGAAAAGAGAGGTGTATGGGCATTACTTACAGGGAAAATGTACAAGTGAGTGGGAGATGTACAAGAGAAAGTGGTTTGGGGTCATGAGGAAGGTACAGGAGCTGAAAGAAAGAGCAAATGAGAGTTAGGGTGAATGAGTGTCAACAAACTTTAGGGAGAAAGAGAAAATGTTTTGGAAAGAGATTTATAGTGTAAGAGAACATATGTATTATGATAGGATGGTAGATGTAGGGTGTTTGGGTCAGGGAGGTATGTGAAGTCATGTCAAGTGTTGTGGTGAAGAGAGAGGAGGTAGTGAAAGCCTTTTGCAAGATGAAATGTGGCAAAGTGGTTGGAGTGGATGGTGTTGCAGATGAATTTCTTGAGAAAGGAAGTGACTGTGCTGTTAGTTGAATAGTCATGGTTTTCATTTATGCATGGATTGTGGAGAGTTGCCTGAGGATTGGTGGATTGCATGTATAGTGTTGTTGTATAAAGGCAAGGGATATAGAAGTAAGAGTTTGAATTACTAAGGTATAAGTTTGTTTAGCATTCCAGGTAAGTTGTGTGGAAGGGTAGTGATTGAAATAAACAAAGAATGGATTATTTAATTTAGGCAGCACTGATCCTCTAAGAGCACTCAGAATCATTCTCACTGAGACACAGGTACACAAGTTCACTAGTTGGGGTATATGTTAGTGTCATATTTTTTACACTAGGTGAACCCAGCTCTGACACTGTAAATCCACAGGCCTCTCAAGAAACATTCTCACTAGTTCCTTGGTAAAGTAATCTACTATATTGCTTACTATTAAGTTAACTTGAAGTTTACAATTTTGCATGATGGTGATGAAGAAGGTGGCATCCATTGAGCATCAGACTGGGGAAGAAGAATGTGGTTTCAAAAGTGGTAGAGGATATGTGAATCAGGTGGTTGCTTTGAAAAATATGTGTGAGAGGTACTCAGAGAAACAGAAAAATTTGTGTATAGGATTTATGGACCTGGAGAAAGCATATGATAGGTTGTTTGAGATAGTCTGTGGAAGGTTTTTTGAATATATGGTGTGGGAGGAAAGCTATTAGAAGTAGTGAGTTGTTATCAAGAGAATAAGGCTTGATTGTAAGTAGGTAGAGAGGAGGGTGAGTGGTTCCAGGTAAAAGTGGGTCTGCAGAAGGGTTTTGTGAAGTTACCTGGCTGTTTAATTGTTAATGGATGAGGTGGAGAGGGAGGTATGCACTTTTGTGGGGGGGGGC
>JAUUDZ010448255.1:0-12766 GCA_032361705.1 Panulirus versicolor
AGATGGATAATGGATGATAAAAGAAATGAAATAAAATTGGATGAAAGAGGGAGTGGAGGCAACGCGGGGGTGTAGGTAGCGGCGAAGGTGGTGGTGAGGGATCAGCCTGCCGACGTCAGGTCACTGGTTGGGGTCACCGTAACTGTCTCCCACAGGAAGGACCAACGTGGGAGCCAATGTTACAATCCGCTTCTTTCTTCGGTTTTCTCTCTTCTCTCTTCCGTCTTCTATCTTCTTTCTTCTGTCTTCTGTCTTCTATCTCATAAGGTCGCTGGCCGTAAAACCAAACAAACAACAAGTTCGCGAAGCTTTAACAGACACACACACACACACACACACACACACACACACACACACACACACACAGTATGTCTCAGATATAAAGATAGGCGCCATGAATATATATTTCTAAGAGATGACTCCTACCGAATATTACAATATATTCATCAGCATTGTTCCTATAACTATGTTTTTCCTCAAATACTTGAGAAACTAACTTTGCTTATTGTAAATAATTCATTTATCAAATCTTTATTGCTTTCTGTTGTAAACAGATCACTATGTAATTCTATAAATCATTCATCCAATATTCCCCTGTGATGATCAACGCTTACTATGTAACTTGCAATGTTCCTCAGTCGTTGAGACCTAGTCTCCAGGTGGACCTTTTGTGTACTCTGTATCTACTACATCATCCCCGCACCACCAGTAGCAGTGTACTCACACATCTTGTGGCAAAAATCAATAAACAAATCGTTAACCCACTTCAATAACCATGCACCATGCATAACGAACACCATGCATAACGAACACCATGCATAACGTGCACCATGTATACCATGCATACCATGCATAACGTGCACCTTATGTCTATACTCTCTAACTGTCTTTTGTCTCTTCACTTTACCCTACCTGTCTCTACAACCAATAACACTCACTATAAAAAAAGAAGGTGGATAGCCTGCCGAGGGTGGGTGGCGAGGAGTGGGAGGGCGTGGGGAGACGCCTTGCTAGAGGGTCTTGGAGAGAGGGAGGGTACCAGAGGTCGGGCAGGATGGTGGCGGGAGATGGGGGAGCGAAGGGTCTGGCTGGCTTAGGAAAAGAAAAAGGGCGAGGCGAGGTGTGACGCGAGGCTGCCGGGGTCTGCTGGCACAGTTACGAGCGGCCGCTCACTTACTGGAGGAGCGGCAGCGGCGTGTTGTGAGCACACCTGCTAGCACACACACGGGTTCAAATCCCGGGAGTGGCTGTCGGCCCACAACCAACCCAGGTATTCCTCCCTCCCTCGGAGCTGGTGGACGAATGGGTGTGTGCGTAAATACGCACTTAGGAAATTCATGGCACATACAAGTTTGAGCGAAGGAGCAACATTAGTAGTGTTATACTAAGTCGTAACACAATTAGTAATCACACACACACACACACACACACACACACACACTGTCCGCCCCCCACCGGCAGTTCACATGCAGTGTGGCAATAGACTGCTGACTACTCCTCCTCCCAGAGACTTCCACCTCCACAGGCCGTCGAGGCGCATCGTTCGTCACCAGAGTCGACTTGTACCAATCATAGCTTGTACAGAAAGACAGGAATAGTCCTATACATATCATTGTGCGCATCACAAACATTTACCCAGGGAAAAGTGCGTAGGTAAGCAAGTAAACAGCGCAGTTTTCTCTTATTGACGACGCTATGTTGTATGCTAAGCACTGTATTACTAAAACTATTCATCACCTGATGTTTACCCAAGCGTATAATGTATAAAACATAGTGTTTACTCTGTACGCATTTCTGTCAATCTGCCACCCTGACCATCTAGATGCACGTGCCTCACTCACAGACTTATCGAAAGCGTGGAAATATCCGACCCTCTTGATGTTACTCTCACTCATGATTAGTTTACTGGTTACTAATATGGCCTCCCAATTCTGTAATATCTATTATACCTCAAATGTGTATCTTTAGCTGAATAGCTGCTTAAATTCAATAGTCCTTTATTTATCTATTTACACATATGATAAAAAATGATGATATAAATGACATGATACAGAAGTGGGAGGTCATCACAGTTACAAATTTGATTATAAAAGATCTTAAGATCGAGGTAAGGCGGGATATTTCCATGCCTTCCACGACCACATGACTGAGGTACATCGAGAAACATTGGCAGATATACAAGAAGTTCTACAGCGTACATACTATGGTTTATACATTACGTACTTGGTGTTTAGTGGATTCTGAAATGGTTAATAGTTAAATGGATAAGAGACGGGATTTCGTGTGCGGAAACTTCCTTCCTTGTGCTCCGCAAATTTGTTTCACATATGTATTTGAAGTTTCGTCGTCTCACTTACAGAGGAAACTAATGGGAAAAGGTCCAGAGTACAGCTACAAAAATGGTACCTGAAATAAGTGCTGATTCACAAGTAAAGGTTAAAGGCTTTAAGTTGTTCAGCATGAAAGAGTTTCTAGTCTGTGAATCAGCCTGGTAATGTCGACAGTGAACTGTTTTTTGAAAGTTACAGAAAAAGAGCAAGCAGATGTCACAGCAAGAAACTTGTCAGGAAACATTTGGAGAAGCACTTATATAGATAGCGTCACGACTGTGGATAATTGGAATAAGGTAAGTGATGAAGCTGTGAATGCAGACAGACAGTATACAGAAGCTTGAAAAGTTATATGACAGTAAATAAGCTCAAGAGATGGGCCGGCCCCATGAGTATAAACTCCTTCCCCTTATATCATAAATAGGTTATCTAAAAGAAATCCTCTCTAATGTTGTGATTAGCGTTCCTATCCACAAATCTTACAGGTCTGGGTTCGGATTATGGGTACGGCAGCCAAATGCCAAAATTTACGAGAACTACCATGAACACGACCTAAACCAGATGATAACGAGCACAAATTATTAAACATATCCAAAGTCTTCACAGCAACATATAAGTCGGGAATAATAAATTCAATAATATATTTTCTCTGATTTATCATACAAATCACACCTGAATGATGCCAAAATTATGAAAGTGACGAGCAACCGCGACAGTAAAATATTGCAAAAGGGATGTAAACATGGTGCACTTATGGTGACACACATGGCTGGCTAATGATGTCAGACCGTCAAGAATGGAAAGTCATGTAGATGGGATGAAGCTCAAACAAACGAGGTGAAAACCAAAGCCTGAAGAAAATGAATTAATCGCACAGTGAGAGGGTCCTGCTAGCTGACATGACGCTCAACTTGTAACCAGAGCATCATATAGCAAGGATAGTGAGGGAGATAAACTAAACTTCAGTCAGTGTCATAATCTGCTTCAAGTACATGTTTTAGATAGTGCACACGACAACTGTTCATACTAAGCTGGAATATATTGCAACATTCTGGTTTCCTCACTCGAGGAGACACATGAAATTGTTGAAAATGGTCTAGAGGGAAGGAAAAAGAATCTCTTGAGGCACAAGCCTCTGTCAGTTCATTAGTCCTGCCATGCATTCTAAGCCTAATACGTGAAGGAATCCAGGGAGATTGGACTCCAAATCGAACATGGAGAGTTTTGTTATACCTACGTCGAGCTTTAGACACAAGCTTATTATACTCTCGCTGAAGATTAAGTTAGCTTATTCAATATGGAAAGAGTCATGACAGATAGGCTGTCTTTCTTGAAAACATAAACAAATCTAAGAACAATGACAATAGCAAATAGTTCAGTTTAGAGGACTGGTACACCTTCCGTGGAGGACTGGTACACCTTCCATGTCGCTTCTCGAGAAACATTTGCAACATGTGAATCGTACCTTTACGACACAGTCTGATTTAGTGATAAGGAACTCTCCTAAAGTCTGTATGAGTCTTCCAGTTGATGCATAAATACTGATCTAACTATATTGCTGTAAACGAGAGCTGCGTGGATAACCATAGGATTTGCTTGGTTCGGGAACAGAGACCATCAATATGGCTTGGCAGGTGTCTATGGTTCGATGGCCCAAAACATTGATTTGATAAATGTGTTTGAGCTCAACCCTTCCGTCATATGCTGTCAAAATACTAGGGACGCCTGATGAAGGTAAGGGATGCCAGTGAAGTTTTTTTTTCCCCATTCCCCAAGGGACGAAAAAATCGTTAAAGGGAATTTCGTAGAAGGGAGTGATATGTTCTAGGATAAGAGGATAGGGGTGACATTTTTATGGGAGTTTGAATGGCGGTGAAAATATTTTGGAGGATGAGAAATATTAAAGTTTGGTGAACTACTCAAGGAGGAGGAATATGATGAATGTAGACAGTGTATGGCAGATATGTTCATGAGGGCATGAGTGAGGGTGAGGGAATGTACTGGAAATGTTCATGAGTGCAGAACAGTAGCTTGGGTGGGTGGAGGGGGATGTACTGATAATGATAAGATTCGTGGGACAAAAGTTACCTGAGATGGAACACGTTAGGGGCAAACATTCATCTGGGGCAACACGTCAGGGATTCAAGAATTAATCATATAGTTTATGATTGAGGTCAGTGGCGTCGTGGCCGGCAGTGGTAAGCGCTCCATCAGGAGGTACTGCTTATCTAAGTTCACAAGTCTCACAGGAAGACTAGTGATATCTCGCCCGTGTTTGAGCAGTATCTGAGAAAGCTCATTAGGCTAACTTCCTAGCTGTGTTTAACTCCCTAGCTGTGTTTAAATTGTCGACTAACGAGTTCAGTAGTTCTTCACCTCTGTTTTATACTTCAGCATTTCTTCAGTTCTCTTGCACACCAATAGTTTTTCATCTGTATTATCCTCCACTAGTTGTACAGCTATGTCATCCTTCAGCATTTCTTCAGCTATGTTATACTCCAGTAGTTCTTCAGCTGTTATACTTCATTAGTTTTTAGCTGTTATTTTCAGTAAGAGATGTCGCAGTGATATAGAAATGTCTTTGCAAGGTCACTCCCAGTGATTTAGAGATTAAAAAGTGCGATAACAAATCCATTATCTTGTCGGTCGTAGATATCACGACTGATATAGTGTATCCATAGATAACCACTTCATATGGCATTAACCTATAAGTGCTGCGTTAAAAACCAATCGAGATGTGTCACTAAACGCATACGTAAACCTGGTTTAAAACGGCTCATAAAACCTGATGACACCAAAGCTAACATACGACATGGAATCCGGTCTCTCAGCTTAGAGCATGGCGCTACACTACGTTTCTTTGTTGATCTCAGCATAGCTGTATCGCTAAGTTACTGTTTCTCCTATACTTGTAAGAGTTCCCAGGACAAGAAGGATGACAGGAAATGGAACTAGTGGGTCCTGTCAGAGGGGTAGGAGGTGGGTCAGGAGTCCTATATTGTAGTGGGAACCATAAACTTGTGGTTAGGTGAGAGTGGAGCGGCTTCTACCCCGAGGATTTGAACACATCGCCGCCCGCCAAGTCGCTACACCAGTAGTGCCACTACACCAGTACCATCTTACTACACCAGTAATACCACTACAACAGTACCACCTTACTACACCAGTAATACCACTACACCAGTACCACCTCACTTTACCAGTACCTGCCCACTACATCAGTAACACCACTATACCAGTACCTCCCCACCACACCAGGAGTACCACTACAACGGTACCTCCCCACTACACCAGGAGTACCCCTACACCAGTATCACCTCACTGCACCAGTAGTACCACTACACCAGTACCTTCCCACTTCACCAGGAGTACCACACACTCTCCGGAAGTTTCTAACCTAAATTCTGAGAAGTCGATATTACTGAAGGTTAAAGCAACATGTCAAAATTTACCAAAATCCAGAGCCCTGGGATCCGAGCACCAACCTATTTGATTAATGTCTCCTGCCACATGCAGATGCTCAACCCGCTGGTGGATGCAGGGATCGCAGTCTCTTCATCGTTACAAGTTGTCGCATGAGCGAATCCATCCCTGGCCAGATCACTTCCGTAATGATATCCTCGTTTGAAAATTGTACATTTGTCCATCTTTAGACTTTGTGTGGTGGAATATTTTCATGGGTGTAATTGTAAATTGTTCTCGAGATCTGTAATCGTCATCTATGTATATCCTGTCAAAAATGGATTAAGTCCAACCTTTTTGCACTCTAGTGATGTACAGGTATAAAGTTAGAAATAAAGATTATAACAGATGAATGTAAAAAGTAACATATATATTTATTTTTCATTCTAACGCGCTTTATTGTCAATCTCCTTTTGTTTTGCATACGTTTTGTTGAAACAGGAAATGTGAGGGATGGATTATCCTAATTGTTTAGCATGGCTCGAAATGATTCCTAGTTGATTCTGATTCAGGAAGGAAAACTTGCCCATAAATCAGTACCTCATACGAAACTTATTTCTTGCCAGGTGAAGGCGGGAAGGAGGTATCTTCGTGTTATTTCATTGGTATTTGTCAATTTGATGGTGGTAGAATCACGGTCTGAAGTTGTAATAGTTGAGGATGATGTAGGGTTATGAGAGCCTTTGCACTTAGATATGCGCAGTATAAAGACCCTTAGTTTCATGAAGTATCCATCCTCCTGTTCTGATATGTTCAAAATGCCACCATCAGCAGTAACCAAAAGCTGCCAGAGGAGTCCTCGTAAGTGGTCCACACCAGACCACACCAAACCGTACCTACTCTCAGGATCTGGTCGGGGGAGGGGGATCGCTGTCGTCATTTATCATTTAGTACGCCTCTCATTAACTCGTGTATTGTAACAAAAACAAGCTCATGTTAACATACCTAGTATTTGCTGGACTTAAAGACATCGTCTTGCCTGTGTTTTACACCAGTGAATGAAGAAATTAATCTGCCATGACCAGCTTACGATGAACTCACGTTACACAAACATCTTTCCAGAAATCCTGAGCGAGCGAGTGGTTGGGGCGGGCCATGTTGCTTTCAGCTTCATTGTTACCGTGAGGGAGGCGGAACTCTCCTTTAGTGAGACATTTATCAATGCAGTATTCTTGAAATTTTAAATAATGGTTAAAGCAGCATTTCTATCATAGGGAGAACAAGACTAACCAAAAAGCTGTTTTGTTACTTTGAAATGAACCAAGTATTTTCTGAAACTTGATTATACATAACCAATTTGAATCTTACGCAACGTTACTTGTAAAGTGAACACCAGCCGTGAGACTTGCAACCCTTGACTGGTAGTGTCTCATTCATCCAATCTCACAATTAACCTAGACTTCTGGACATTTTCACAGAAAAAAGTATTTTCATATTGATATATTTTCCCATGACATGGGTGTGATGAAAACAATTAACAAACTGCTTTGATCTGATATACTGAGAATTCATATCACATTAGTATGGTTTAATGTTGTCAGAGGAAAGAAAATTGGTAACTAAAAATGAGCTGAAGAACTTCCCAGTTTCTGAATAAGTCATCTGCCTGCATCCTGATTAACTCGCATTAAGAAAATGGCTTTAAACCTTTTATATATCATTTGCAGAAATTAAGAAACCATGACATGCAAGTAGAATGGTCTATTATTATGATGTCGTCATTTTATCTGCTGAAACTGTATAGGAGGAATGGAAATCGGTATTTTACTACTATAATTTTCTTTCATTATTTTTCCCTAACCTTTTTGGTAATGGTCATATCATTGCTATATGTACTGAGGTATTAGTGACAGATTAGAATGCAGTAAATATTTTGCCTCGATAATACAGGGTTTTTTGCTTGCTCATCAAAAAGGGGCGACATAACGAAACATGAATCTGTAAACCCCAAGATTTATTAAAGTTTCGTTGGCTCTGTTTGAGATATCTTTAGAGCAGAAACTTATTCATTTATTTTATTTTGTACAAAATATTATGGAGAATTCTCATGCACACAATGAAGCCATTACTTGAAAAAATACAGCTTTTTGTACATCAAAACTGGTCATATGATATGATAAGCATGAAACTAAAAATGATATCTAAAATTTGATGACTGTTTTTAATTTGAATTATTTAGATAATGACATGACGTATGACTATCGACTAAGTATTACTGTGGGCCTTAAATACGTAGCGAGGTCAGGAGAGGTTAGCGTGGGGAAGAGGTTTGAACATGGCGGGTGGCAAGGTTCTCGCTGCCGCCGCTAGATGGCCCTGCGCGCTGTAAACTAAACTTGAAAATGGCGTCGATGAGCAGCGGTACGTATCTCCATTCTCTGCTTACTGTTCGTTATGGCATTACAAACTCATGTGAAATATATCGTGGTCGCGAGATAACCTTACCACGTGACTGGACGACCGATCCATCGGCTTGTAACGGCGAGGAACGTGCGTGTTATGCTGTGTTAGAAGCAAGTGTTTGTTTGTTGCGATTATGTCCCATCACTCAGGCCTTGAAGTCTAGGCTAGACCTTTCATAATGTCTGTGTGAAGATTTTAATGTCGTCACTTGAAGATTCTACCATACCAGTGCATGATAGAGGTATCGACGACTGTGGTGGAGGCATGGAGTGTGTTGGAGTGGTGTAAGAAGCAGCGGGACTTCCCTTGGTGTTGTCCTGGCGTGTGTTGTCTCAGTGGCGGGTTGGCGCAATATTTGCCGCTTCAGTCTCTTCCTGCTATCCCTCCATGGTTTCTGCCTTTTTAGCTTTCACACTCTTCTTTCAGCCTACCCTTTGTGGTCAAGGGCCTGAAGTACTGTAGTATTCTTTTATAGTTCTATTGTTTAATGGCGTGTGGACGTGTATGGTCGTGCAGGGGTCGGACTTCTTACGTCTTGCTCACTTCATCTCTTCATGTAACCTGTCAGCGTTATTATTATCTTTTCCTTTGTATACAGTTTGCATTGCTTAATTTGAATGATTGTGGCTGCTGTGGATAAGGAGGATTTGATCTGCAGAGAGACATTGACATAGAACATTGACTGCTCTGTATATTGTTTTGTCTTCTATTTGCGGCTTCCCCATGTTTTTGAATACATTAGAAGAAGCGCAGGTCGAATTTGATAGGCCAAGATATTATCAAGTATCTATTAAAGCAGAGAAATTTGAGTCTTAGAATCAGGCTGAACAGATAACTTTAAAAGTGACAAATATTTGTACTTAATTGGAACTAGGATTCAGTAAGAACGTGCCTTATATTCGGACATATCATTTCTAGGGTATTTTTTCTTCAGCAATTACACTTCGAAAATCGATATGTAACCAGTGGGTACTATGTTATTACCAAGTATGTGTTAGTATGTGGAGGAAAGTTACAGTTGATCATAGGGTACAGTTGCATACTAGTAAGAAATAAGATTATTATTAGTTAATCTATATATATATATATATATATATATATATATATATATATAGAGAGAGAGAGAGAGAGAGAGAGAGATTTCTTTTATATATCCATCTCCTGGTAATTTTCTAGTTTGGAAGCTCCAAAAAACTATGGTGTAGGATGAAACATCATTAGACCCTTTATACCTAGTTGAAATGACAGACAGCATAGCATGATTTGTAGCATTGTTTTTCTTCATGAATAATAGACAAGTTGTTGTAAGGACTATGTTCAGGAAATTACGAAGTAAAAGCATGGGAAACACTACAATGAATTAACAGAACCTCTAAAAACCTCATGCAGTGAACTAAGGGTGAGATTTACCTATGTTATTTAAGTCAAAATATATCAGATCCATTGTCTTCATCTTCCATCTGTCATATAATCTGATTGCAGTTGGAGTAAGTTTAATGGGATGAACAAACTATCCAGCAACTGAATCTGTCATATTTAAAATTTCACATAATGGGAAATTGTCATAGGTTTATGTTGTAAGTTAAGGTTAATGTCGGTTTTGCTGATTTCTAGAATTGTTTCCCTTGCATTTATTGTCATTTTCCCAGATCATCATAACTCTCCACACATAGTATTTGTTTCTGTGGGATGAATTGAAATACTCTGTATCATGTTTTCCCAGTGTAACTCCATTACTGAGCATAAAGAGTTCATTGAATAGAAGTCCCAAAGTATTTTTTGTGGTATGATTGCTTTATATTTGCTGTATTTTATCAGGTAATAGATATAAGTTCTAGTTGAAGGATTTTGAGAAAGTGATTCCATTGGATTTCTTGCCCTTCTGTAGAGTTGATATAGAGTGTGGTTTTTACATAAGGCATCTAAGAGTATCATTCCAATCCTGTAGAAAGAATTAGTTAATCCATCTTTATAAAAGGAAATGGCAGAAAAAAAGTGTTGTACAGTTGATCTGAAAAGGACCCAATTCAATTTCAAGACATGGCAGGACCTCCTAAAAGGCTGGTTATTTAGTCTGTCCCAGTGTTTAATATGTGAAACTTGTTGCGATTGGTACCAACACCGACTATGAAATCATTGGTATGTGTGTTTCAAAATGAGGGAATCTAGCCAATAATAGACTGCATAGGTGATGTGTATTGATCCAGTTTTTAAGTTATGTTTTTAGTACTTTTAAGTATTATTGTTATTGTTTTTTCATACATATTTGCAATTTCCTGCTTGAGCAAGGTGTCCTGAAGAAAGATAACAGATCCTTAGAGGAAAAATTGTCATTTAGCTCCTCTCTCTGTTCCTTCTTTAGGAAAGTAATACAGGAGGGAAGGATTTTCAGGTCCGATGCTCCAACCTTTCTTAGTTGCCTTCTAAGACATGCAGGGATTATGTGAGCAGTATTCTTTCCCCTGTATCCCTTGGGATATATACTTTATCATACATATTATGTAACCTCATGTAATCCCTCCCCCTTCTTATTCTTCTGAACTGTTGAGTAATTTGATATCAAAATATATATTAGTGCTAATGAAAAAGCCACTCGAATGATTATTTATAGAGGAAGGCTATTAATCCATAAGAGTGCAATGAATATCATCCAAAAGTTGGAATTTTGTTTCGAAACAAATGTAACCAAATCTAACATGGGTTTGGTTGTGCTTTTCTTGGTTTATTATGATGAAGCTGATTCGAATTTACTTTACCATGCATTTGTTTGGTGCATGGCTTGCATATAATTTTCAGGGGATTTTAGGGTCACATTTGGAAATTTCATGGTTTTGTTATAGAAAAGTAGTAAAAAATAAAATAACAATTGGCAAAATAACATGTCTGGGAACCACCTGTGGAATCAGGAACACAGCCAAAGGGTTGATAGAGACTAGGTTAATTAAATGAGAGTTTACTTGTGAAATAGAATAACGGCCCTAAAAAAATTTGAATTTGAATAGTACCAAATAATCTTACCATGATAGAAGGAAATGGGGAAATGTATCAATTTAGCTTCACTGATATAATAGCTTTGGATATTAATTGAACTTGTTTAGGTTTGGTAGTGTAGCATTTAGAGAATAGAATGAGAAAGAGTATGAATTGGAGCATTATATTTTTTCATAAGTGTGAAGTACTTAAAAAAAAAAAGGTGATAGTGGTGAGGGTTATGAAGACTGTGGATGATGATGGGTGAACACAAAATGGTGTGTAACACATGTAAAATCCACAAAACTTATGAAAATTTCATAAAACATCCTCTTACAGTTGAAGCAGTTTGCAGGTTTAAGAATGCCATAAGTCAGGGTCTTCTGTTCCATGGTTGCAAGTTGTGACATGGCAAAATGGATATAAGTGGAACTTGCTCTTGAAAACATTGTTTGAGGCTTCTTGGTGGCTGCTGCTTATAAAGAAATATTCAAACATTGTTGTATTCAAGAGTTATGGTAAAAATATTGTTGAGATCTTCAATTCAGTGGACTTTGGACTTTGGAAACAGACTCTGTCAGGCAGTTTGGAGAAAGTATTCCTTAATGAAAGGGACTGTCTAACATTTCGTGCTGAAGTGGACTGATAGCCTCCTCCTCAGACCTAAGCTACAACATTGTTGATATTGCACATGTTTTACTTTTAGTCTGTTTTTTTGTTTTTTGCATTATTAGTATATGAAGTGAACAAAGATAGTCAACCTAGGCTTCTAAAGAGAGTGGTGTGAAGAGAAAGCGAGTTTCACTGCAGCCAAATAATATTGTTAGTACTAATATACCTTCAAACATAGCCATTTTTGTCCCAGATAATGATCTCTCTTTCCACACATTCTGCAGTGCTCCCCCTCACCCACTTAATGACTCACTTGACTTCCTCACACTTCAGTGACCTCTCCCTCAACCCTGCTAAACAGAACACATACTTCTGTGTTCTGTTCTGACTGACCGGTCAGATTTTGGAATGGACGTAAGTCAGACGTACGTCAGCATGGCATGTAGAATACGTATACCTGTACAGCATTCTTTTATCCTACTCAGTTTCTATCATGATTATTTCGATTTTTATTAACTACTATTATCATAAGAGTCTTTGGTTTCTTTTAACCTTTTATTTAAGATCCTTTAGTTCATATTTCATGTTATATTTTTTGCATTATGCAAGCTTCATCATGATCCTTTTTTTTTTTTGTCTAACTAGTTTTATGAATTGAAATTTTTTTTAACCACTCTATTGGTTATTAAAAAAAAAATGTTTTTGTATATTTTTTACCTTTTCGGCAGCTCCTTGGTCAGCACTTGCTGCTTCACCTATGACTCGAACATTGTGCGAGCTATATCTTCTTTTTAAGTTTATTGAACCATCCATGACTTGCTGTGAAGATCTCCATGTAATCCTCACCTGCTCGCTCTTTCAAAGTCTCAAAAAGACTTCTATCCTTTGCCTAAATTTTTAATAAGCTTAGTTGTACATGTTTTTGAATTTGATCTTCCATCCACAGCATCAACAACTTTTTCATTTTGTGGATGGGCCTTTGTTGTTGC
>JAUUDZ010448277.1:0-12765 GCA_032361705.1 Panulirus versicolor
AAAGAATGGCCCAACCCACCCACATACACATGTATATACATACACGTCCACACACACAAATATACATACCTATACATAATAATAATAATAATAATAATAATAATGATACTCAAAATACAATGAAAATGTTCAAATATTGAAAATAATATCCAATACACACAGTAAATAACAGACCCACATTTCTTCAGGACTCTGGACTAGGCTTGCTAAGTTTTTCCACTATTCTTCCTGAATACAAAGATATTCATTACTTCACTTCATGCATTAACTAAGACCCTACAAATGAGAACTGTATTGAAAAAATATATACAAAATACAATTAACCAATCGTTCACCAAAAATTATTAACATTCTGAATTTAAATACACCGATTCAGTTGCCTTGTTTACTTGAACTGTAAACTTTCTACTGTACCAACAATGTTTCAGTTATTTTTCTTAATTTTTTTCAGACTTGATCGACATTTCCCTCATTAGCTAGGTAGCGCTATGAAGCAGAAAAGGAAGACATCCATTGACAGACACAAATATACGCACATACATGTATATACACACAAATATATACATACATACATATACATACACATACACATGTACATATTTTTACTCTCCTTCATCCATTCCTGGAACCAACCTACTCTACAGGAAACAGCATCACCATCCCCTGCGTCAGTGAGGTAGCGCCAAGAAACAGATGAAGAAAGGCCACATCCGCTCACATCCATATACAAGCTATCATGTGCAATATACCAAAACCACAGCTCTCTTTTCACATCCAGGCCCAACAGACCCACACATTTCACATGGCCTGGTCCAGTCCATTGATGACACTGTTAACCCCAGCATACTAAACTGTTCCAATTCACTCTATTCAATGCACGCCTTTCATGTTTCTGCATGTTCAGGCCCCATAACAGCTACCTTTTCCTTTTAGTAAGTTCACTTGCCAGATGCTTTGGCATAGTGGTGACTGGAATATACGGTCATGAATGTAGAATTATTTAAAAGGTAGATGACATGCTGTTACTCAATGAATGCTTGCATAGAACTGACACAGTAGTCAGGGTAGCCTGGGTAGCATTAGCACCAACCAGCCAGCTGGGCTTATACTGTATTGCAATGGATCATATTATAGCAAAAAGATAAGAGGAATTTTGGTGCTCACGTCATATTAAAATCATTGAATCTAGTCATGTTATATCCCAACGCATCTGTACTTGTTCTTAGTAAACTGTAAAATGCTTCTGTTTAAGGTTAAGAAAAACAGTTCTGATATTTGTTAAAAATCAAAAATAGTATTGCAACTCTTCTCAAAATGGACTGCTGAAGTGCTCAGTGTTTGGAAATTAAGAAGAGAGAAGAATAAGAAAATATGAGGGATACACAGCAAGCTAAGGGTAATAAAATATATGATTCAAATATCAATACTTCTTTGGCATAAACACAGATATATTAGATTTTGAGTATAACCAAATGAGTACTTGAGTCAAGTGTGTGAGAGTATATGTACAGGATGACTGAGAGAAAACTGAAATGATACACTATGCAGTAAATGCTTAATTGGATGAGGCTCTGTATAAGACACTGTTGTAATGTGCATAACTGTAGAGAATGCTAATAAATGGTTAACCTCAAAGTTTATGGTTATAAGAAAAGAATTACCTTTTTTGCCTTTAAATTTGCCTTTTCCTTTGCCCTTAGATGACTTCACTGTCTTCTGTTTCTTCACTTGAGGAGCAGATGGGTCATATTCCTCATCCAAAGCATCCATGTTGGTGAAACCCAAGATCTCAGAACCCATTGTGCCCAGTGTGGTCAATTCTCTCATAGCTGCTTGATCACGGTTACTTATCACTTTCCTAACCATGTTGTCCTCCTCATATCTGGGTAGAAACAGAGTAATTCAAAATCATGAAAGTAACCCTACTCAATAAGTATCAAGTGACATCTTTTTTTCTGAAGCCACTCTACACCCTAGCTTTGATACAAATGATAGAAAGAATATAATTTTAGCTGATAGTTTCAGTTAATAGAAGAATAAAAAGAAATAAAGTTCAGATGTTCATTTGATCTGTAAACATTTGGCATATAAACAGATTCCATGGAGGTAAAAGAAATGGAAATTTCAATGACCATTAACTTTTTCAATGTCATACCATCAGGATTCTTATAATTTTTTTTTTCATCCATTCTCTGTTGTGTAATGCAATAACACCAAAGCTCCCTATCCACAACCTTTCAGTGGTTTACCCCATATGCTTCACATGCCCTGGTTCAGTCCACTGACAACACATCAACCTTAGTATATCACATTATTTCAATTCAATACCCTGTGCACACCTTTCACCTTCCTGCATGTTCAACCCCTGATCACTCAAAATCTTTTTCATTCTATGCTTCCATCTCCAATTTGGTCTCCCTCTTCTCCTTGTCTCCTCTATCCATGACAAATACATATATCCTCTTTGTCAACCTCTCCTCACCCATTCTCTCCATATTGTATGTATGGGAATCTAGAAGCGTTTGTGTGAGGATGTGTCAAGGGACAGTGTCAGATGCTTTGTTGGTGTTTGCCACCAGTATTGTGAGTGACAGAGGTTGTGGCTGGTTGAAGCCATCTATATGTTCTATGAATTTTATTTGTAGTATGGTGATGAAGTGATTGGGTGTGAAGCCATGTCGTGTAAGTCAGAGTAGGAGATTTTCCTCTTTCTGCCATAGATCAGCTTTTCAAAGAGTCTATTCACTGAACACATAAGTGATATAGTCATTACCAGACTTCACCTGCATGTAGTTATGTTGCAAGTGAAGAGTCACCTTTACCTTTGGCAAAGCTGTATTAACATCTATAGACAATCTATCTACCTATACCTCTGATGCCTCATTTCAGGAATACCCTCAAGGGGGTGGCCACAGCAACAGAGTCTCTATAAGTAGTGTGAACTCCAGTGCCACTAAGCCTTTTGTGCCTCACCGTTAACAGGCCACTGGTAGAGAGCAAGTCTAGCAGTGTTTGTAGAGGCACCAACCTAATGTTCCTCTGCTAACTTCTACCTAAAGTTTCTACCTAATGATTAAACAATACTGTCAACTGCCCTGCTACTGATTGCAGTGCCACCTTGAAATTGTAGGAGCACCATAAATAGCCCTGGGTTTTTATATAATAATAATCAGATTTTCTTTTATGGCACCCGATTGGATTCAGGCAACTGTATGCCATAATAATGGCCTTCTCCAAGTCAGACCTATAAATGTACAGCATAAATCCAAGCTTAGATCAGGTACCCATTTATCAACCAGCCCCCAAGGGAGGATGACCAGCTGGGTTGGCTGTGACTTGACCATCCGTTCCATAAATTGAACCTAGGCCAGGGTCATTCATAATCACCTCCTAATTACTACAACACAGGAAGTAAATATGCCTTATCATGAATTTCAGGAGTTTGCCATTCAAAATAACAGTCCAGAAGTTGCTCAAATGATATGATGACAGGTTAGCAAAAGCAATAATGCACTTCATTCCAAATTCTTATATATCTTCAACACAATACTATGAAAACACACTTGTTTAGTAAGCAATGCTCAACATAACCCATAACTGAGACTTAAATGAAGGTATTAAACCATGGAACTTTGGAATGATTTCTTACGTTTCCAGCTCTCTACGCTTCTTCATGGCCTTCTGCTTAAGGACATCAAAGTTGTATACAACTTCTGGGTCCTCGGTGTGTTCATAAAGGGCATCACGCAACATGCTGGAATTAAGAACTCGTTGTCTCGCTTTTTCTTTAACTTCATCCTTCTTTTCTTCACCATCTGAAATAATATATTATATAAACAAAAATGGACAGTAAATATGAAGTCTTTTTCCTCAAATTGAGTTCTTTCCGTATCATTAATACTGGTAGATCCCATTTTTTTGCTATCCTGCATGGTTTGGGCTGGTGACCCTGTCTGCAAATTAATACCCACAAAAGATGCATGTGGTTGAACACAGGTGCCAAGCCTGCAGCTTCCTTAAAAAAAATTCATATGACTATGCAATATAAGTGGAATGAGCGATGAATAATAGCAGGATGGTAGTTGTTTATATAATCACTGGAATACATACAAGACAGGGATGTAAGACAAGACTTATCATCTCCATGGCTTCTGATCACAAGATGACACTTAGCTACTCACAATATTACTGTAATCCAAGTTTAAATCTTATCATACTTCCTTCTAATTCATCAATCTAATAACCATTACAGGTATGCATTCATTTGGTTTCCTTTGTTCTTTTAATCTTGCCATTTGAATGGGCTTCATTACCTACAGAAAGTATCTTCACTCTTTTCAAATTTTATTTTTCAGTGTGGAAAGAAATTCTTCATTCTTATGGTAAAATTACAAACAACTTTCTTTAATATATGTTTTACCTATTACTATTTGGTCTCTGGAAACAGTTTTCAAATGTGAAGTGTGCCCATCTCATGATGATTCACTATTCTCGGTCTTTGCAGTTAATGAATTGAATAATGAATTGAAAAAAATACAAAAGACACAATAAAATGAGATTTTGTGCTATGAGGTCATTCTTCTTTTACACCACAATCTGTCATTTGTAAGCTGAGGGATATCAACTTCCCTGGATATAATCTTTTCAAAAAAAATTAAAAATAAATAATATTAATGACAATTTAATATCAATAGATTCATTAAAGTGAGTCTTACCATAATGAGTTTGGCTGATCTTGGGAATCTTATAAATCTTCTGCTCTTCATCCCGTTTCTTGATCTTCGTACTACCATCATTTTCCTCATCTTCATCCGAAGATGTTCCGATGTTATCAAGGTTGCCCTTCAGTCTAGAGGGATCATCTGCACTGACAACACCTTCAGTTGCTATCTGCAGTGTGAAAAAAATTATTCACAGATTCTTTCTTTATTACTTGACTGCTGTTTCCCACGTTAGCAAGGAACAGACAAAGTAAGACCGCATCTGCTTGCATTCATTCTCTAGCTTTCATGTGTAATTCACAAGCAAACCATGAAGATATCAAGGGAGTATTTTCCCCAAAAGGTTTATTTGTCTGTTCCTGCCAGTGCCTCAATAAGGCTGGTAAAAGTGAACAAGTATTAAAGAAAAAAAT
The DNA here is from genome assembly GCA_032361705.1 of Panulirus versicolor. NCBI lineage: Eukaryota > Metazoa > Arthropoda > Malacostraca > Decapoda > Palinuridae > Panulirus > Panulirus versicolor. The sequence continues at coordinate 5,135 of JAUUDZ010448277.1, forward strand.
ACTTAAAAACTTGCAACACTAGTTTTAAAACCAGTATTGCAAGTGTTTAAGCATTAGGGTTGGTGATGCTCTTTATCAACAGCATCACGATCAACATATTTGTTAAATCACTATATTTACATGAACTCCAGCAATAATGAATCCAGCTTTTCCATTACATCCCTCTCAAACCTCATCTGGATCAGACTTAAGCTTAAAAATGCACTTGTAATGTAACTTCAAACATGACTGATAAACTTAAAGCAAATTTGTAGTAGTCCAATTTGATTTTCATTAAACAAAACAAAAAATAATTTCAGTAATATATGTATATGTTCACCTCAAACAAGATTATCAAAAAGGAGGTCCTAACAAACTGTTAATAATCAAAATGACATTCACAATTCTAGTGAAGTAAATTTGTTTTAAACTATAAACTTACTTTCACATGCTTGTCAATCTGATATTTCAGCTTGTCTTCCAATGGACGAATACGTTCCAGAGCAACCCTTGTTTCCACAAGACGATCTGTAAGTATGAACATACACAATCATTTATCTATCTCCATTCATTTATCCATCAATTTTCAAAAAAAAAATAAAGCATTCATTGCTGCCATACTTTTAGCACTTGGCATTTGTTGCAACTATTTTCAGAGAAAGAATGTAAAACCTGATACTTTGTCAATAAAGATACTGTCTAAAATAGCAGTGTCTTTATCAATGTCATACACAACAGCATCAAGACTTGTGTACCTCAATGTTAAGTTTTTCAATATGGGTAGAACACCATACTCCACAGTACACACACTTGTACATTTATTTTCAAATTTCAAGGGCAATTTTGTTTTTCCCACAAATAGGCCTCACTAAACACTCATGTTGATGCCAGTGTTCTTTATGCATGTACTTGCTATGCTAATTTTTTGTGTTGAGTACATTTCTTTTTGTTTACTGTACCTTCTTTTAAGGATGTCCACCACAATTCAATTAATCTGAATGCATGTTCATCCAAATCACATCCATCCAAATGATTCTCACAGACACAATTTAGATTTTATACATAAGTATCTTTTGACTTCTGCTCAACCTCATATCAACCTAGAGTGCCTTGAACACAAGTAACCTTTAATACAGTGAGTAACGGAAGGGGAAGTATTGATATTTACTTAATTTCATAATGTACTCATTCCTTGTTCAACAGATTTAGTTTGGTTTCAAAGCCTTATCAGATACGTGAAACATCACTTAATATAAGTCATTGACTTTGACAAACAGAATTTTCCAAGTACTTATGCTATAAGATCATAATATATTTTTGGGACAATCCAGTCACCCAGAAATATTACATTCCAAAAGCCTCCTGAAACAAATAAATTTTGATAAACACATTTCTAGTGTATATATCACACCAAATGACACATTAAATTTAACAAGTTATATACTACTTACACTACATTTATATACAATTATGGAAAACTTTTTAAGAAATTACAGTAATTATATTTATTGCTAAAATATGACTGAACACTGCTCTGTACACAGTATGGTACCTGGTTCACATTTAGTTTTTGTTTCAAAATTTTTAAAGGGTAAGTTACCTTCTTTTCCATTTACATTTTTGGATAGAAAGACTTTTATGTATAACACCTAATAAATCTAAAATATTTTGAAAAATGGCAAATAATTAATGTAATGCCTGTTCCACCTTAACATTAACAAACACAAAATTGCCTCACCGGCACACATCCACTCTCTAGCTATAATACACTGAAACCAGAGCCTACCCACAACCGTCAAGTCCCAGAGACTACTCCAAAGTTTAACTTCACCACTTCACATGCCCTGGTTCTGTCCACTGACAGCATGTTGACCCCTACCCCCCACTTACCACATGAATCCAAATCATGCTATCCTATGTGTGCTTCTCCCCTCCTGAATAATCATGCCCAGTATCCCAAAGCCTCCTGCACTCCATCCTTCCATCTCCATCTCCCCCTTGCTCCCTCTACATCTCATATACTGAGCTCCTAAATCTTTCTTTACTTGCCTTTCCTTATGTCTGATCCATTTCATCACACCCTGGTCAACTTTTTCAATCAGATTGTGTTCAATACCATACATTTCTCTTATACTGTGATTCTTTACGTGATCAACCCGTCTCACACAACATATTGTCCTCAGGCATAACATAACCTCTTCCTTTCTCCTGTGTTCAAAGTCTACAACCTACATCAGTAAAACACCATCACAACTAAGTTACCTTCAAACATGTCCATTCTTGTTCTAGCAGATACTGATTTTTCCTTCCACATGCTCCTTAATGAACCCAGAACTTAAGCACCCTCTTCTATTCTATCACTCACTTCACCCCCATGGTTCCATCCAATGTTACATCTATTCCCAAATACTTAAGGTACTCCACTTCCTCTTCAATAAGACACATTCAAACCAACCTGTGTCAGCTCCTTGAAGCACCTCACTACCTGTTCACATTCATTTTCCATTTTTTTTTCCTTTCATACATTCCCAAACCGTCACTAAGTTTTGGGGTTTCTCTCTGGAGTCTGCCACCATACAAATGTATCGTCTACAGCAAGCTACAGATTCACCTCCCATGCACCTAAATTCCCCAGAATACCAGAGACCTGACCTTTTCTCTATAGCACTTGCATTTATATCCCTCAACACCCCATCCATAAACAGATTAACCAGCCATGGTGACATCACACATCCCTGAAGCAGACACACATTCATCAGAAAAACTCCTCACTGCATGTAGAACTTTCTATTTAACCCATACAATCACAGCAGTTTCTACAAGGCCTTTTGGCAAAGCTTATCAAACGTGTCCTCCAGATCCATAAATGCCACTGACAATTCACTGTATTTACCTAAGCATTTCTCATGAAAATACTTTAAAGTAAACACCAGGGCCAAACATCTACTTCTTCTGAAGCCACACTCCATCTTTCCACTCAGATGTTCTGTGTATGCCACTATCCTCTTTATCACCTCTCTCCTAAACATCTGACAAAGTATACTCAACAAACTTGTATCTCTGTAATCTGGGCATTTTGTCCCCCTTTCCTTTATATGAGAGCACTGTACACATATTCTGCATCCTCAAGCACTCAATTCAGGCCAAACAGATGCCTTATAGTCTTATTAACTAGTCAACAGCAATACCATACCCTTTCTTGCAAAACTCAATCACAATCCCATTCACACTGCCACAACTTTACCACACCTTTTCTTGCACAACTCATCCTTAATCCCATCCACTCCAACATTTCATCTTATGCAAGGCTTTCACCACCTCTCTTTTCACAATACCATTCACCATGGCTCTCTCTCACTCCACATGCCACCTCATTGCAAACACAGCACATCCACCACCCAATCTAACACAATTAACATTTCTTCAGAATACTCATGTCACCTTTTTTTAACCTCCTCTTTGCCCATTACCATTTCCACATCAGCTCTCCTCACTATCACCTGTATTTGTCCCCTTCCTCTCAATACACTATTCCCTCCTTCCAAGAAAAGTCCATCAGTTGCTTACCCTCTTTTCCAGCTCATAGCTTTCTTGACCTCCTGCTGCTTTCTCCAGTACTCATCTCAATCATTCACATTTCTCCTCTGTACATACAATCCATACACCTTCCTTTCTCTTTCACAAGCAATTTGTCTACCTAATTCCACCACTCACTAGCCTTTCTCATAACAACAACATGTACCAGGACTTATTTCATCAAAAATAAATTTGGCATCTTAAATGGGAGAATAAATGATTTCTGCAACCAATTCCTGAATAACACTATATAAGAGTGCAAAGTGTATCAGAACTTCAGTAAAATACGATGTACAATGGCTAAAGACTTTTGGGATATATTCTACATGTATCCTGTACTGGATGCTGGTGTCAGCATGTAAAATAGTTGATATCTTTCTTTCAAATTCATTATATTCAATGTAAGAAAAACAATTATATCCTTACCAATGCTAGTGTCATTCTCAATCTTAGCACCTTTCAATTTCCGCAAAGTTATGTATGCGAGATTAGCCATATATGAAAGGAAAGACTGGTTCTTGAGCTCCAGTAAGCTCAAACCCTGAAACCAAATTAAAACATTATCAAAAATGAGTAGATTACATTATCTAATCATTCTAAAGTTTAATGTGATTTATATGATAAGGATTAAAGAGATCAACTAAAGAAAGAAGGTATGAGAAATTAAATAGAAAAATTAAAGAATGAAGACATGAAAAACTGTAGACACCAGAAATTACACACTGAAAGGAGTATGGTGTGAGGGAGCCAACAGAAAGACAAAGATGATATTAAATTGATGAAAACTGACAAAGATGGTATAACTATGTACATTACATGGCATAGTGGAAACCGGTGAAGGTCCATAAGAGCAAATTTAAAGAGATAGAGGGGAAAGGTAGGCTAAGTAAGAAATAGATATATCTAAAGAGTAAACTTCTGAGACACAAAAGCAATTCATGAGATAACACAAGTGGAATTACAGTTGATGAGTGTAGATGTAAATTTTACCTGATAACAGTCTTGTCAACCAAGAGAATAAGTATGTTGCAGCCTAAGTATGAAAGGCTTTGTTATTTCATCACTAAGCACAGAAAAGAAATCATATTTATGAGATATATGAATGTTTGAATTGGAACTATTTTATTTACATGGCAATGGAAATGAAGACAACAGCTACCAGTATACAGAAAAAAATTTCATAAGTAACAAATATTCTGTAAAGATCTATAAGTATTCTGATGTCCTCATTGGACCATAAACATTAAAACTCAAAATCTATTCATCTATACTTTAAGGCAAATAAAACTGGGTGAACAACAACTTCCATATTAATCCTCCACATTCACTCACTGTTGTACAGAACATGCAGTCACAAAGACATGTTGGATCTTGCTTCACTTTTGCAACCCAAGAAATTAAATGCTCTTACTGCACACAGCCCCTAGTCATTCTTCTGGCATTTTTCCTGAAATCCATATTCTTTGGCAACTTATTCATTAAACCTATCTGTATCTCATGCAGTTTAACTCTCCTGCTTGTATCTTCAACCATGCAGTCAAATATACTCACCATCCTATGATTCATCATACAATCTATGCAGCTGTATCATATAGAGGCTTTTATCTGTGCAACTTATCTCACTTCACACCACTCTGTTACCTCTTCATAATAAAGCTAAGCTCTCCAATGCATATACTATAATATCACTTTAATCTCTACCAATCCACCAGTTTATCTTAATGCTATCTAGGAGCATCAGAGTTTCATTTTCAAAAAGAAGGGTTGGGAAAAATATTCAGTCACGTACATTCACAATCAGCTATCCGTTCACCAAAAACATTTGTGAAACAATTCCAGCTGTTCTTCCCCACACTAACCTATCCCATAATCCTAAATTCTTTAATAACTGCAATATCCTCTAATCTGGTACTGACAGATGGTCTGTTAGAAAGAAACCAAGAATAGCTACTTCGATCATTTCTATTTTGCATCCATCCTAAACAGCAAAAACAATACGAGATATGTCAAAAGACTAGAGGGATCAAGTCATCATGGAATGGAACAATTCAAGGATATGAAAACACTTCTGAGAGTTTTAAGGCAATTTAATGACTCGCTAACCAACAGCAACTCGGATCAGCATGAAACTTAGGTTAAATTTATGACCTGAGAACTAAGGAGTCAGGAAACTACAAACATAATGGAATACAAATGAATGCCAAACAGAAATAATGAAGAAAAGAGATGCACAAAAGCAATATATTTTCTAGTAGTCTGTGTTAAAGAATATTTGGTGCTTATCTTAACTTAAAAAGGCTTCTTTGCCACCTCTGGTGACATCAACAATTTGGTTTAGAAGTCTTGTTAAAGCACAAAACCTTCCAATGAATCCAGAATCAATGTCAAGGAAATATACCTTGAAAAATGTAAAGGAGCACAAGAATTACATGGGAAGACACTTTGATGTTCTTGTTATTGTCATCTTTTAATACTGTATTATATTTCATCATAATGTAAAATCATAAATAAAGACAATGGGAAGTTAACTTAGCATGATTCTACCACTGCTTGGAAAAATAAAGATAATAAACACAGCATTACAGTGATTATACATCACATAACATATCACATATTACTCACCCCATCTGTGTTCAGCTCACCATCTTTGATTTTCTCACCAAGAGCTGCAAATATGGCTGTGACATTATTAAGATTGGTAGAAAGGTCTGACAGCAGTGAAACTCCTCTTGGCAGATCTGAAGCTATACTTCTACTCACTTCTTTCTGCAAGTTTAATATAAGGTTTATTTATCAGTAAGTAGTAGTTGGTAGGCAGCCACCAACAAGGGAAGTATATTAGTGGTACTTCCTGCCTGGGTATTGAGAGGTTTAGTGACAACTGTGTAATAAGCAAGCGCTTCAGTGGTTGTCAAGTTACATTCCTCTGTATTTTCTTTCTGCCACACACACACTTGGAGCAGCTGGCATTCTGTCCACAAACATAAAATCTCTCCTTGTCACTCAAAACACTTGATAACACTTAACTTACACATCTCAATCTTCATAACTCTCAATTTCTCTATGGTGAGCTGCTGTGTGCTAGCCCTGCCTTCTGGCAAAACAGTAGGAGTAATAGATAGAAATAACTGGTAGGCACATTAGACATGAGCATTAGGTAGAAATACTGGGTAGGAGCAGTAGGTAGGAACATTAGAAGGGAGCATTAGGTAAAAGTAAGAGGTTGGAACATTTAGGTAGACACAACAGGTAGAAGTAGTTGGTAGGAACGTTAGGTACAAGCCTTTGAAAACAATGTGCTAGAGTAGCCTTCTGCCAATGACCTGTTAAGGGAGAGACACTAATGCTAAGTGGCACAGGAATGCACCAATTATGGAGACACCTTTGCCATGGCCATCCTTTTGAGGGAGTTCCCAAAGGTAATGGGCATCAGAGATATAGATAGACGGATTTACAGATCAGAAACTAAACATTCTATATACAAATACAAAGTATGCACGGTCTCACTATTGTACAGCAGGAAATATTGTAAACTATACAATACAAAGGTTAAGCTGCATCAGATAAAACTATAAATGTAATCCTCAGTGACACACTTGAACATAAAAGACAACGTGGCAGCTAGAACCGCCAATGTTCTTAAGCAAATGTAGTATGCCATGTTCACTATGAAAGATGATAACACCAAATTTATTTTCTCTAAAACCTTAATAAACCTTCATTTACTTGATCCTAAAAATGCATCTTCGCTTTACCCTCAACAAATGCATCTTCCCTAATCCCTTGATAACCCTACATTTACTTCAAAACTTTGTCATATTGCTCTCTCCAACATTTTCTTGTCCACTGCTGTCGTAACTAACAGCATTAATATTTGTTCTAACAACTTGCATATGAAAATATGGCAAAATGGTAATCCCCATTATTAGCATTCATAGCAATATATATATATATATATATATATATATATATATATATATGTATATATACTTTCATATAATTCGCCATTTCCCGCGTTAGCGAGGTAGCGTTAAGAACAGAGGACTGGGCCTTTGAGGGAATATCCTCACCTGACC
>JAUUDZ010448288.1:0-12764 GCA_032361705.1 Panulirus versicolor
ATCATAAGTTCCATACATGAGACTTCTTATTACAAATCACTGCAAGTGTAAACTTTTTCCACTATAGGTATCTCATTATGACTATTTACACAAAGCCATCTTTAACTAGGTAACTGTATGTATCCAAGATTCTTAAAAATTAGCACCAAAATCCTTCACTTGCAATTGAAGAAAATAAATCACTGCAAATGCAATAAGGCATCGAGTCAAAAAAAAATTCATACGCACCATGATATACTATTAAGAGTACATTTCATTATTACATTGTCCTAATTATAAACTGGAAGCTAATACTACCTGTGATGAGTTACAAGGTTAAAACTATACGCATAGATAGTCATTCCACAGATGAGTGGTGAAGTCATGGTATAGTACAGAGGGGGGGAAAATCCCATTATACTAGAGGCTAACATGTTTGATATATTTCATCCTATCATCTATGGAAATACCTTTATACTACATTACAGAGAAATAAAAGGCAAGGAAGTACTACTATATTACAAGTTGCATAGATAACATGTGATGTTCTCATTTGGAAAATAACGTAAGGCGACTACATGATCAAACTCATACAGCTAATCTCAATGAACTGTTTACACATTGGACTGAAAATGGGACTTGCTTCTTCCCTTGAACTGCACAAAAACAATCAATTTACATACAATATGTGAGGAAGATAACTTAAATAAACCAGATTTTCCTTTCGTTCTTCAGTCCCATGTTTTGTCTTGTGCAAACACTTTCACATGAGGTAAATATGCAAGTAAATCACTCTCTAGAGACAAGGCAATAAGACACACACAGGACCAGCACAAGACATTTGATGCTATGCTAATAATCTATGCAATAATATTAAAGCGGACAATTTAATGCTATGTGTATTATATGATTGCTCAACTTTTGCACTCAGAGACGTCTACACATAATTATAAGCTACACATAATGGTAATATTTTAAAAGTGAATGTGCACAGAGTCCACTATGTTTTTAACAGTGCACTTTTTATTGGTTAAATATACTGTTCCATGCTAAATTTTCAGTGAAAATCTAACCTAATCTAAATCTTTGTCTGATTTAAAGGTTTCTTGATATATGCAGCCAGAGAGGAAACTAGGAACTAACCTATATCACTACACCTATTCTACATTGCACCATTTTAGAAATTATAGAATTAACCTCACAAAAATAGAATGTAACTACTTGGCACAATTACAGGTCATTAGTCCTCAGACCTCCCTTTACAAAGAGTACTTATTCTACAAGTCAAATATATGTGTGGCATTTTTGATGAAACAAATCCATTAGCTTAATACATCTGGCACAAATGAGCTGAATACCATTTGGAATCACTCTCCAAACTAGTCTGACTTTTCAGTGCTACAATCATTTATTTTCTCCTTAAACTTACAATTATTTGGTTCTTTCCTATATACAAAATGTTTTCTAACCTGTTGCAGATCATCACTCTTACTGTTCCCATTCAGCATTTTCAGATGTAAGTGGTTAACATTAAATCCATGAGGAAAAGAATTAGACAAGAATTAATGGTAAAGCACACATAAGCACAAACAAAGGACACAAGACAAATTAGTATAATTTGTAGCCTGCATCCTCCTTAAAGACTAAGCTCTTATAAGGCAAAATTCCAAGCATTACGTGTTTACATCCTTATATATGACGTATTGCACTTACAGATGTTAAAAACAGTGATATGATTCATTATTGGCTGCTGAACAACCAAGAAATACAAGAAATTACTGCAATTAAAATCTTATCAGATATGACATAAAAGTAAAACATAAATGAATGTATCTCATGGATATTTCATTACCAATTCATTACTAATACACAAATTGTACAAATAAGTGCCCTTCATGCAGACTTATTCATAAACATCTGACAGCTCTTTGATAATAATTCACAAAGTTTCTTCAAGGCAATGCATAATGCATACATTTATCTTTCCTATCAGTCTTCCATGAAAGACAGTTTACTGTGCACACATCTTTTCCAGAATGGGGATAATCATGTCGAAGGACGGTCGTTTTCCAGGATCCTCATTCATGCAGATACGAACCAGCTTGGCAATGTGGGGAGATATGCCTGGAGGAACATTCACACGAAGACCCTCCAGTGCAATCTGACAACATAACAAATTCTCAAAACTGGGAAGCTGAGAATATAAAATTTGTGAGAAAAGCAAACTCCAATAACTACAAGATGAAAATCCAATTTTCACACAAAAAGACCATTTACCACTTCTGATAAAAAAATCATTTGAAAATGTAGGATAATTTGTATAGCACAGCATGAATTAGGAGATCTGACAAAATGAAGATAAAAAATGTGAGAAGGTTAAATGACATGAAGAAGTCATTCAAAAGTTGCTTGGATGAAAGTCTTTAAGGATGGTGTGGTCAAGAAGAATACAAGGTATTTAAGAGTTTTATTACTAAGGTATAGAGCAGTATAATAAAGTAAAAGGTAAAAGAAAAATTGGTATTTCAATAAAGGCCTAGCCTTGGTGTGGACTTTTATCGATGACTGGAACCTCCAACATGCAATGATGATAAAGAGGATGAAAGTGGATGTGACCAAGTGGGGTCATTCTCCTGTTCCTGGTTCTACCTCAGTAATGTTAGAAATGGCAAATGAGTATGAAAAAAAATCTATTCTAAACTACTTAATCAACATTCACTTTCATATGTTACTACAAACCTGTTACCTTTCATATAAAACCTAGAAATTCCCCATGATTCCAGAGAACTTCCATCCTAGTTTCCCAAGGCAGGAAGAGGTAAGTGCTAACACTGGACAGACAAAGCTACTCCTATATTATAACTTTAGTTGTAATATTTTGTTCTATATATAACTGCAACTGTTTTTACTCTATATTATTTATAACCAGGACACTGATTTAGTCAACTCAATGAAAGGGTAACTAAAGCAGGCTGTTATTTTGACTTTTGTCTCAATGACATAAACAATCTTTTCTGAAACCAGGGACTAAACAAAGCAATAGGTGTTACTGGACTTATTCAAACCTTACGACTAGCTTCAACTCTCATAGAGCAAAATCATGAGACAAAGACACGTCATCCTTTTACACAATATCTACAAATAAACAGTTCATGGTTCTCGTTAAATGCCTGGGCAAAGACATTCTAATCTATTACAAGGCATAAGGGGAATGATATAGACTGACATTACCATTAGAAAGGCTTGTTCTGTTTGGGGGCAGATTGTTACTGTGTTGTTGTGATCAATTGTGATGGTAAGACCATTATACTGTAATGTATGAAGTATCGGTCTGTATGATGTGTTTTCCCAACATAGCCCAGAAAAAGGTTGATAAACTGCTGTATTTCCAATTCACTTTCAGGCTCAGAAAATCATAAAAAATTACCCATAGCTCAAATTTCTAACTGTTCAGGAAATCATATAAATATGTATACTTTTCTATGGCATACATGACTCAAAAAATGATAACTATCTCTAAGTATAAGTAGCTCTTGATACTTTCATTTGTTTGCAAATATTTCATAATTTTTGTAAAACTTTTGAAGACAAAACTTTAACAACACCTTATTCCAGGTTGTATAAATAACAAAGAATGTTGAATATCTGCAAAATCATTTGATGTGGTGCATTCTATAATGAAATTTATATGTTACATGCAAAGATTAATGAATGTGAAAGAAATAGGAAGTCTGATCATCTGTCATGTGTGGGAAGTAAAAAGTTTTCATGTCAATAAATGGAGGATGAAAAATAGTTTGACTTTTCATAATGTATGGATAATACAGGACTTTCCAGCCCCATTTCCATTATTACTTTACATAAAAAAATAATCTATTTTCTCAATGTTCAAAACTGGATAAGTACCTTCATGCCAGCCTCCATTGGAGTGAGATCAGCAAAGGGTACCTCACGTGTTGCCATCTCCCAAAGGGTTACGGCAAAGCTCCACATGTCTGCTGCTTTGACATTAAGTTCTTTAGGTTTTTTTTGAAGGGCTGAAAGAAAAAATAAGCAATGTCTGTATATTTTACAAACAAAATGAGTGTGGAGGTAAATCTACATCTCTTCCAACACGGGGAGCAAAACAATACATGAAAAGAATCTTTTCTTATTACCATCCTATATTAAGGACCTAAACTTAATAATCAAACCATTAAAAATATATGGAAAGATTTCCCTACTTCACAAAATCGACTGATTCTTTTCTTGCATTGCAAATTGGGGTTTTCTGAATTCTCTACAGCCAAAATTTTTGAATGCTGATCTATTCATATATCATCTACAATCTGTTGATCTATTCACATATCATCTACAATCTTAATATCTCACTATCCAGAAAGTTAGTTCATGCAAAGTTTCCATGCACTCTTATCCTTTCACCACTCCAGTACATCTACTTGTCTAACACCAAAGCCAAATCTCAGACAACAGACAGCAAGTGTGTCAACAGATTCACATCTGAACCTAGACATAGCAAGCTAAGAATCAGTGCTTAATTCAGTCCCAGCACTTGGATAATATTTCTTTCATTGCAGCACAATATAGGACTTCTATTTCCATAACTCCAATTATCAACTGATATAATGTAAATAAGTACCCTCTAAATAAATCTACATACAACATAGGGTCGAGCACACAGGTTCGCATCCTGCTTCTTATCCACCCCTAGGGGTTGGTTGATAAAATGGGTACCTAGCTGGTATACATGCAATATATATAGTGATTAGGGCCTTAGCTGCCCGTGCCGTTTCAGCTAACATATAAGAAAAAACTCAGCTTATGTCTATTAGTTCTGGCAGTCTTTTAAATAAAATAAATCCCAATAACACAACCTAAGGGTGAGTGGGTAGCAAACATATTTTGGCTAAAACCATTTACGCTCATAAAAGGGTCTCCTGACAAACTAAAAAAAAAATTCAAAACCTATATTCAAAGCCTGATATTAAGTGAAGGCTAACTACATATTCAATAGCATGGGGAATGTCTATCAACTGTAGGGGCAAAGGAGTTTCTGAAATTCTGGAAGGCAATGAAACATGACACATGACTGTGGCTAGCACCCAATATTTCCTTCTTAGTAGCTCTGATTAAGGTATGCAGGTTAACATTCCTTAATATCAGGAAATTGGGTATCCCTACCCTTTTACCAGCCTGCTGGTTTTGGATTTGGTGCCCCCAATTCTGAAAATCCAATTAACACAAAAAATTTTAATAACTATGTGCCCTTAATCCATGGAATCATACTTGAATTTCTTTGTGGATGATGTCAAAGTCAAGAAGGTAAAGAGAAATGAGAATTGCATTAATTTTAAGGGGAGCTAAACATATTCCAAAGTTGGTCAGACACATGTTCAATGAAATTCACCCAAGTATATCAAACTGAAGAGAATGGGACAGGGACAAAGTTAAAAAAGTCCTCCACATAAATATCATCCAGCAACAAATAAGGTGCATAAATCTGTACAAGAGAGGAACTTAAGAGTCATAATTTGTCCCCAACCTGTTGGCAGAAACCCACCATACAAGGCTCGTAAAGGACACAGACTGACAGTTGGTAAACATCATAACTGCAGGCTTGTAAATAGATATGGAAATATCAAGCAAATGGTTATCATCATACATTATGCTAAAACTACAACATGCTTCTCAAGTTTGGTCACTGTACTTAACAATGCACGAAGATGTGACCGAGAAGATTCAGAAGAGGGTAATAAAGATGGCACTAGAAGTCAGAGAGCCAAGATACAATGAGAAATTTGAAAACACAAATTTGTCCATTGGGAAGGAGAGAAGAGCATGGAGTGACTTGAACACAAACATCAGGTTTTTAAACCAGATTGATGATGCCCAAAATGACTGATCATTTGAAAGATGCAAAAGTAGAGCAACTACAAGCCATAACATGAATATCAAACAGGAAACCTGTATGACTTCATTTAAAGAAGTACTTTAGTAGTATGGGATCAGATTCAATGGAAGCATTTTGTGTAGAGAGGTGGTGTGAAGAGATGTTTGTCTCAATTGATGAATCACCTTATGGTGTGAAATCAACAAGCAAGCACATTTATGGGTGCAGACATTTAAGTTTCACTTAAACACATCAAGTTTGGGTTAAGAAAGAACAAGAAAGATTTCTGAAGCTGTATGTATCTAATTAGTCCACCTCATGGAACTGGGTATGGGGTTTATGATTATTATGACTGTTTGCATAATTTTTCTTTGGAATATCTTTAACCTTTATTTACAATGAATTAGAAAAAAGTTAATCATTAACATCATTTATAACTACTATGATCAGTTGGCTAAGTTTTTTCTTTCCTTAACATCACTTTGTTTCAAATGAATTTTGTACACAGTTCACATTTATCCATTCTATATTATGTTTTTTAGACAAAATCAGAGTGTTAGTAAATTTCTTTCATCTACAAATCTTCTTAAAATGATAGAAAAAGTTCCTAGTTATACAAATTAATGATGTTAAAAATCTTGCATAACTCACCTTCTGGGGAGAACCATTGAGGGGAATAAAGTTTGCCTCGCTCCTGGAATGAAAACTTGGCATCTGCCATGCTAATACGAGCTGTGAGATCATCATCAATCTGGAAGGATATAAATGCAATCAAATTTATCTGAAAGGAATATGTGCCCCCCTCCTTTCTCAAGTCCTAGTTATGTTGTATGAAAAATTTATAATCTTCTATTTCAAATCAATACATATGATGCAGAGAGAGAATGCAAGTAGACCATTATCCAGTGAAACACAACTACTGGCTTGTAATACAACAGATTGGTATTGATCTCCAACAGATCCTAAATAGAGATAGTCGTCCTCCAAACCCCTGACCCAGACATGACCAAGTAAACACTTACAAGGAAGAATCTTCCATCCAATTAACTATACTTGCTCATTAATGGCAGTCAACCACTTAAAAACATAGAGGCAACAACTCACTGCCATACTGCCAAAGTTTACTAATGAAATGACTGCCACCTTCACTGTCCAGTAAGTGAAATTAGTCCAATCTCAGCAAACTATTGAGTCACAGGACAAAATAGTCCATGTTTAGCCCCATTCAAGTCATAAAATAAATCACTTGAAAATCAAGACACTATTCTATCATTTACATCAGGCAGCTCTTAACTCATCCCTCAAGCACACTTGCTAATCTTTTCAGATTCATAACAAATTAATCAACCTCTACTTGGGAATGTCTCTGGCTGGATCATGTTTTTTTGTATTTTTGCTCAGAGAGTTCTGTTTGCTTAAAATCAACCACAAACTATCTCCACACAATGCAGAAAACTTGCAGATATGGGACTTCATCACAACCAGCTTGTAAAAAGCAAGATTTTCTTTGTAGTTAGAAATCTTTAGTTATGGTGCAAAAAACGCAGGCAAGTAAATGCAAAGGAAGAATACACAATGAATACATATGCTCATCTATATCTTTATAAAAATGAGAGGCTTTTATTCACATGAGTGAGCACTTAGTAATTGCATACTGTATCTTGGGTAAAGGTTTACTGTAATTTACCATTAGGAGACAGCAAGAAGTGGGCATCTCAGATGAACTTTAACATTAGGTTATGCTTTGTTTACAGTGCATGTTTAGCAGTGTGGTAATGCTTTGTCTAAACTGTATGTTTACCAATATAGCATTACTTTGTTTACCATATGGTGATGCCTTATCAATACTGAAAGGTCAACTGAATGTTTAACAGTAAAGTGGTGCTTTGTTTACAAAGTCTGTTTAGTTAGCTGGTAATGATCCGTTTACACCATATATCAATATATGGGTATCACTGTTCTGTCATGAGCGATGGAAAAGGCCATTATGCTTGACTTTATGGAAGTCTTTGCATACTACTATTATCTGAGTCCCAGAGTGGTGTCTAAAGTACAAATATCCTCAGCTCACTGTCAAACTGAAAAAAATGCAACACATCATCAAAAGTAATATAAAGCCAATTCATCATGATGTATTTAGAAGAAGTCAAGATGAGTTAACCAGGATAAGTAAGAAGGAAGCCTAAATTAATGCACCATACATGTATGAAGGAAGACTGCACCAATTTACTATCACATGATAGGATGAATAATAAGCTAATTCACCATAAAATGTTCATAAAGAGACATGAAAGACCATAAGAAGTTTCAACAAAAAAGACAAACTCACCATGACATGTTTGGATGACAGATACAACTGAGGGACCAGTTTCTCTAATGAATGGATGAAGGCCATGCCACGTGCAATATCCAAGGCAAATTTGAGAGCCTGTGCAGTGTCTACCACTATACCACTATCCTGGTGTAGGAGTGTGTAGAGGGAACCATTGGGCAGGTACTGAGTGATGACCACAAGGTTTGGGGGATGGTTGCTGCACCCCACAACAGGTAAAACATTTGGATGGGAAAAAATCCTGCAAAAGGAAAATCTAAATCAGTCAAAAATAAATCAGTTTTATGCAAATCTAAATTTCAACAGTTCCTCTCATCTAAAAATCCATCCTCATCAATGTCTTGCAATAACTGTATCATCTAACCCTTCTTTCTTAATAATCTTAATAATCAAGAGAGCTCAGTTACAGGGAAAGTCTAGATGCCTTAAATTTGCCCACCTTGGAAGAAAGAAGAGTTAGAGGTGACCTGATCACAGCCTTAAAGTTTTCAAAACAGACTGATGACACAGACGGAAAAGTCCTGAGAGTATGGATATAAAAACCAAAGGAGAGAACTTGAAATAAAGCAAGAAAAAAAAAAGATGTTTTTACATATAAAAGTGATGGAAGAATGGAATTACCAATCACTTAAGTATTCTTCAGGCATTCTATGATCCAACATCAAGGTTAGTAATATTAGTTAAGTAGTTTGCATGTTGGTTTGGCAATCACAAGAATAAGGCATTAATGCAGTCTTCCCCTTTTATTTCACCTTACAAGCATCTTCAATTCTTCAAGTGTTAACATTTAATATAAAACATAAAAACATTTGTTCTGTTATTTTGCATATTGGTTTTGCTATCACATTCATAAGGCAGCCATTGACTGCTGTCATTTGTTATCAATTCTTTAGGTAAAACAGTAAAACTGTACGAACTGTTTCGTTAGTATACCTCAGTCGTGGAAACTCCTCATTGAAGTCTCTGCAGATTCGAGGAGAGCATTCTCTTAGAGCCAATATCTTTGCAACTATCTCATTACCTTGCCACTTGCCTCGCCAAAGCTCCCCAGATGGACTCACAGCTATTTTAGTGTATAATGCTAAATCTTTAATGTTGATGCCCTTGTGTCGGGATAGTGTAGCATCACCTGTAAGGTCAAATGTACTATATTTTAGACTTCAAAGGGAGATAACTAGATAAATGATACATAATTCACGAATGAAAGGTGAATCTTAGACTGAAAGTCCTGCAATATCCTTATAGGTAAATGTCACTGCTGTTGTAAAAGACTGAGCCAACACAGGTATAACATAAATCCTATTCTAAGATACAAGTCTCATATCCATACATCAAAAAATCCTATAATAACAACCTTATACAACAATATCTTTTCATCTGATTTAACATTATTACTTACGACTTCGGGTTTTAATACCAAGCCAACTCTGATCCTTGAATGCCACTTTTTCAAGATTCTGACCACTGTCAACAGCCATGGCTGTCAAAAGCAAGAAGAAAAACTTGGTAAAACTTAGAAAAGGAGAAGCACTATGAGAAAATGAGATAATCAATCAGGAAAATTTTTGTACTTCAAACTTCACAAACATTATTTCCTGCTGATAAGAACCAATATATATATCATACATGCATTCAAACAAGTTAAACAGATTACAGTTTATGCCTACTTAATATCTGAATATTTATCTTTAATTCTATAAAGAATTTCATGAAACTTACTATGGAGCTTCTTTGCCATGGCTCCCCGGCACTTGTCAAGAGGCACTTCTCCATACTTATTAGCAATGGAGACTGATGCTCCAGACTGCACAAGGTCTTCAGCAATCAGTGAGTAACCCCAGAAACATGCATAATGGAGAGCGGTGTTGCCATGCTCATTGATGAAGTTGACATCTGCTTTATGCCGGAGAAGCTAAAGGGTAGTGGGAAATATCAATACGAGCGCAGTTGTATACTGCAATTATATCACTGATAAAGACTATTTATGATGTCATTGAAAATATAAAAATATACACCCTTCTCCTGCTTTGTACGAGCCAAGAATCTGTGGTTTTACTCAAGCACATCTTATTCTTGACACCAGTTTCAGTAGAAACAGGCGAGTTTTCACTCTTGCATAGCAGGCCCCAGCCTATTTTTATTCTCTTCCATTTTTATTCTCTTCCTTTAATCTTCCCCACCCTATCCCTCATATATTCTTCCCATCAACTGTCCATCTTCACATTCTAGTTGCTGTTTGAATCTTGCCTGATCTCTGCTACACTCCCAAGGCCTACAATAACTGAATCAAAACAGCTGAAAGCTGTAGAAAATTAAGTTTTGTTTCTTCTCTTATTTTCATCCTTATGTCAGGAGTTCAAGAATCTGATTTATGAAAGTGAGATTCACACATAGACAATGATCATATGAAGATTATAAATGTTATATATTTTCTTCTATACCAAAATACCTTTTCTGCCTTACTGAGGAAGCAATAAGAAAAAAATGAAATAATGACATCACTTGCACACATCCACCCTCTACATGCTATATTTAACATACTATGAGCTTTCACATCCATACATTTGAATTAACATAAGCACTCCATCCTGCCAGCTTTTTAATGAGGCATGTTGGTATTGGAATTAATAAAGTAAATGGCACTTGTTTTTAAACGAAATGAACACACAGAATATCAATGTGAATGGAAAAACATCAAGAGTTAATGATAGGTCTAGATTTCTGGTTGGATTGTAGTGGCAAAGATGAGCTATAAGTAGTTTCATGGAATGGAGAAACATGGGAGTAGCACCAAAAGCTCAGGCAAATAGGACAAATTTAAGAGAAGTATGTAAAAGAAATTTACAGGATGGAAATGCTAATTCAAAAATTTAATAGAAAACTAAATTTCACAGGAAAAAATAATGCTATCAAGGGAACAACAGTAGCTCATGCTAAACAAAACTGCAATATCATGAAATCCTGAAAATCCTTTCAAATTTAGCACTTTTGCAACTAACAAATTTCAGATCAGGAAATTATAACATACTGCACCACTAAAACAAGGAAGTTAAGTTTTTACTTTCACTCCCTATACTTACTAAACTGACAATATCCCGATGGCCATGGGCTGCAGCTAAATGGAGTGGGATGTCATCACCCAAATTTGTGGCATTGATGCGAGCACCTCTTGCAACCAGCATCTCAACAATACCAAGATGTCCTTCCTTGGCAGCCCAATGTAGTAAGGAGAACCCATGGTCATCTCTGTAATACACAGTGAGCTAATTTTTTCAATTCTTTCAGTGGCGTCTTCCTACTGAGACTCTGACTAAATATATACTTGGATTAAATAAAACATTTGTCATCACTTATTATTAATGCATGAACATACAACTAAGACTAAGTGGAAAAATCTTTGGTTAGCTCCTTCCTTTGTTTCTTCTTTTGATACATAATAATACATGGGGAACAATCATCAGGTCCCCAGTCCCGCCACTCTTAGCCCACTTCTATGTTGCATGGAAGGTACATGGGTGGTATTCTTTCTCCCCTATCCCATGGGTTATCATTATTACTATTCATTTTTTTACACATTCGCCATTTCCCAAATCAGCGAGGTAGCATTAAGAACAGAAGACTTGTTATCATTATCATCATTATTACATAATCATTATTATCATTTCTATTCTTATAATTATCATTATCATCATCAATATTTTTTCATACATATTCGCAATTTCCCACATTAGCGAGGCTGCATCAAGAACAGGGGACTGAGCCTTAGAGGGAATATCCTCACTTGGCTCCCCTCTCTGTTCCCTCTTTTGGAAAATGAGGGTGTTATATGTTTGTGGCTGCTATGTAGCCTGTGATTGTTCTCAGTAAACTATTTTGTGTAAGTTGCATGCTCCTTAATTTTCTTTCTTTAGAGAGGGGTAAAAGAAAAGGCAGATGAGGCACAGTTTAAAGTGGAGTAGGTGCATTGTTTGTATAGGATGTTGAGGGCTTCTTGTCCACATTTGGTCAGTTAGCATTCAGAGAGCATTCCATTCATGTGTTCTCTTTGCAATGATGCTACTGGAAGGGAGTGAATGTCACCTGTGTGTCATATGTGATACCTAGAATAGTTGGTGTCTTACTCAGTGGGAGACACTGTCCATAAAAGGCAATTGGAGGGTGTGAGCTCGATTCATGTTTACCTGGGGTTAAAATTAATGACTGAAGACTTTGGTGGAGGTGCAAACATTCTGTTCCAGGTCAGCCATTGTTCCAATTGTGTAAACTAGAGCTGGATGCCTGTTGCTGCTGCTGTGGTGTCAGGGTCTTGTGTTGTAACTGTGAGGTTGTTTCCTAGCACTATCTTGCTGATGCAGGAAATAGCGATTAAGTATAATAATAATAATATAAAAAAAATATATATATGAACACCCATACACGCACATATACATACACATATATATAAACATAGACACATAAACATACATATGCATACATACACTTGTACATATTCATATTGCTTGCCCTCATCCATTCCTGGCAATACCCTGCCCAACAGGAAGCAGCATCGCTACACCCTGCTTC
>JAUUDZ010448299.1:0-12763 GCA_032361705.1 Panulirus versicolor
ACCCATATCAATCTAGAGTTTACTTTCTTACACTCTATCAAATACTCCCACCACTCCTGTTTCAGGAGTAGTGCTACGCCTTCCCTTGCTCTTTTCCTCTCACTAACACCTGACTTTACTCCCAAGAAATTCCCAAACCACTCTTCCCCTTGACCATTGAGCTTCGTTTCACTCAGAGCCAAAACATCCAGGTTCCTTTCCTCAAGCATACTACCTATCTCTCCTTTTTTTCTCATCTTGGTTACATCCACACACATTTAGACACCCCAGCCTTTGAGGAGGATGCGTACTCCCCACATGACTCCTTCTGTTTCCCCTTGTAGAAAGTTAGTATACAAGGAGTGGAGGGTTTCTAGTTCCTGCTCCCATACCCTTTAATTGCCTTCTATGACACGTGAGGAATGTGTAGGAAGTATTCTTTCTCCCCCATACACACACATATACATGCATATATATGCCAACACACACACACACACATACATATATGCACATGTAAATATTCATACTTGCTTGCCTTCTTCCATTCCTGTCGCTGCCCCGCCACACAGGAAATAGCATAAATTAATACGTGTATATGAGTGAATGGGCTGTTCTTTGTCTGTTTCTTGGCAAAACCTTGCTGATGCGGGAAATGGCAATTGAGTAAAATGATAATAAAAAAGAAATAATTGTTCACCTGTGCAGGAAAAGTTTGTGGCATGCAGAAGGTGAGAGGTGGGCATATGAGAAAAGGATTGCGAATGATGGTAATGTGACATTCTCTTAACATGGAGCCCTTTTGGGTAGTCAAGGTGTCCTAGTGCAAGAGGGTTGTGTAGTCTCACCCTGGCAGCTCTTTCAGGAAGCTGCTAGAAAAAGGAGATGTATGGGTATTAATTGTAGGGAAGGAGTGTGAATCATTGGAGGTGTTAGAAAAAAAGAAGTTAAGAGGAAGATGCAGGGGCTGAAAAAGAGAACAAATAAAGTTAGGGTGGGCAAGTATCATCAGATTTTATGAAAAATAAAAATACATATTGGGAAGGGGTTAGTAGTGTGAGAAAAACATGAGAACTAATGAGAACATCAATGATGGGAGCAAATGAGGTAGTGATAACAGACAGGCAGAGATGTGGTGAAATGATAGAATGAATACTTTCAATGAATGTTTTTGATGACACGGTGGCAGATGTGGGGTGTTTGGGTCAAGGAGGTAAGAGGAGTGTGAGAGTCATGACAGGTGGCTTGGGGAAAAGGGAAAAGATGGTGTAATCCTTTTGTAAGAAGAAGTGAGGTGAGGTAGTTAGGGCAGATGGGATTGCATTTGAATTTCTCAAGAGGTGCCTGTATTGTTGATTGATTTGTTAGGATTTTTAATGTATGTATGGCTGGTGGTGAGGTACCTGAGGGTTGTTGTAATGCCTTTATAGTCACAATTCAAAAAAGAAGCAACAAGAACAAAAATAAATATTCAAGTTGCAGAGATATATGTTTGTTGAGTGTACTTGATGAATGGTAATTGATAGGGTGTGGCATACAGAGCTTCATATTGGAGAGGAACAGTATTGCTTCAGGAGTGGAAGAGGATGTGTGGATTAGGTGTTTGGCTTAAAGAATGTTTACGAGAAATACTTAAAAAGAACGGAAACATTTGTATGTGTCTTTTATAGTTCTGGAGGAAGCATATGAAAAGTTTAATGAGGATGCTGTATGGAGGCTGTTGTGAATATATGGTTGGGGTAGAAATCCTGCAAGAGGCAGTAAAGAGTTTTTATCAAGAAAGATGTGCAAGTAGGAAGAGAGAAGAGTGAATGGTTTCAGGTGAAGTTGGGTCTGTGGCTGGGATGTGTGATGTCACCATGGCTGTTTAAAGTTTATGGACGGGTTGGTGATGCAAGTGAATGGATGGATTTCAGAATAAGGAGTGGGAGGTTAGCCAACAGAGTATTGGTGATGACACGGAGCTGTTGGCAAATTGGAATGAGAAACTGTAGATGTCTGCGTTTGGGAGAGCATGTGAAAGGAAATGAGAGTGATGTGAATAGAATAGAAGTATTGTTATAAAGTAAACAGAGAAGATGGAAAGGTTATTTGGAGTGTGAATTTGAGGACTTAGGGAAAGGCTGAAAGGCTACAAAGAGACATAAATATGATCATTAACTGAGCATCCAAAAACATCATGCTTTTCATTGGAGATAAGTTTCAACTCCCCAGGTCTGAGGAAAGTGAAGAAATCAGAAACATCACAGAATATGAGTCTGACACAGATCTTATCATAAACCAGTTGAATAATGTGAAAGACCTTGGAGTAATGATGTCTAAGGACCTAATCTTCAGCAAACACATTAAAACACCAGTTGCCTAATGTAGAAGGATGGCTTGATGAACCTTCAAGACAAGTGAAGAAGAACCCCTGATATTACTCAAGGTTCTAATTCTTTGATGAATTGAATACTGTTACATTCTAACATCACCCAACAAAGTGGGTGAAATTACGGAATTAGAAAGAGTTCAGAGATTTTCACAGTCCTTATTAATGCAGTAAAGGAGCTGAATTACTGGGAAAAGCTGAGATTTTTATGGCTGTATTCCCTGGAGTGCAGACAGGAGAGTTATATCTATACCAGGAAAATCCTATTAGGTATGGTTCCCAACTTGAATTTGAAAACAACAACATACTGCCATTACAGGCATGGAAGACTTTTGTAAAATTCTGCCTCTGAAATCCAGAAGTGTGACATGCAGAAAAAGAGAGAGCACCTTACATGTTTTGGGCCCAGAATTCTTCAACACCTTGCCAACTCTAATAAGAAACAGCTTGGGATACTCAGCTAGAGGTGTTTATAAGTGTACTGGACAAGTACCTACAAAATGTACCAGACCAGCCAGGCTGTAGGGACTATGTAGACTTGAAGGCTGCACTTTCCAACACCTTGGTCAACCAACAACCAAGTCCAGCAGATTGGGCCCAGCCCGGGCTGTGGAGGTGAACACCCCCGAAGACTTCACTAAATATTCACTAGGGATAGGTGAAGTGTTTAAGATACCTAGGAGTGGATATGGCAGTACATGGAACCATGTGAGCCTAAGTGAAACATAGGGTGGGTGAGGGGGCAAAAGGTCTTGGGTGCATTGAGGAAAGTGTGGAAAGGAAAGTCACCATCTATAATGGCAAGATGAGTGTGATTGATGGTACAGTAGTCCCATCAGTGCTTATGGATGTAAGGCATAGCCTAAGGCAAAAATGTAAAGAAGGTGGGTGTGTTGGAACTTAAATGTTTAAGAGCAGTATGTGGTGAGAGGAGGGCTGATTGAATGATATTTGATAGGGTAAGAGAGTTGTGGTAGTAGAGGAGTATGTATCAGAGAGCTAAAGAGGGTGTGCTAAATGTTTTGGACATATGGAGAGGAGGAATGAGTGAGAATACATGTCAGAAGTAGAGGGAACAAGGAGAAGAGGGAAACCAAGGAGATAGAAGGATGAAGTTAAAAATGCTTTGGAGATTCTATGCCAGAACATGAAGGAGTGTGGGAGATGTGCAAAGGGTAGAGCGTATCAGAATATTGATATACAAGGGATTACATACTGTCATTGGGCTTAATCAGGTCATAGGAAGCAGTTGGCAGAAACTGCGGAAGGATCTGTAGGGCCTAGTTGTAGATTGGAACTCTTAGTTTTAGTGCATTATATGTGAAAGTGAGAGAGTGGATATGAGTGACTGAGGCCATTTCATTGTCTCTTCCTGGCACTGTCTTGCTAATGTGGGAAATAGGAAAGATGTGGGAAAAATATTTATGCACATACTCTATTTCTTCTCTCTCTCTTTCTCTCCTTGGTGGTTTGGGGGGGTGGGATGACCACCTCTCTTTCAACTTTGAATCAGCATTTATATTGTTTCTTTCATTACATTTTACAAGGGAAAACCTAGTCCCTAATCTCTGCTCAGAAATTATCAGAAATTATTTTATATCGATATAAGACAGGCATAATGGATGCTGAATATTATCCCAAAAATCACATGATGTGATAAGCACAAAAAGGATATAACTTTGAACATTTAGGGCCTGAAAGTATTGAACACATTGCTTACATACATCAGAAACACTATGTACTGCACATTGGAGAAATTTGAGAAGTCTAAGGATAAGTATTTACAAGGTGTACCAGACTTACTGGACTGTGGTAACTACTAGTGCCATGTGGTGCATCTTCTGCAACCCTGCTGTGGAGCAGCTTCTGACAGCCTGCTCGATCAAAACTCCATCTCAGCATCTTATTCCCTGCCCGAGCTGTAGGAGTATATGCCAAGTAATGCAATATGTAGAAATGGATAATCCAAATTTAGGACCAAATATCTATTTTTATGTATCATCTTCAAATGGTCTGTCTGTCTATCTGTATCTCTGGCATCTGTTCCCTCCTGGAACTCCCTGAGAGGGGTGGCCACAACAATAGTCTACATAACTATTGAACTCCAGTGCTGCTTCTTAACCTTAAGTGCCTCATCCTATCAGGCTGCTGTCAGAGGGCAACTCTAGCACAGGGTTTGCAGAGGTCCCTGCTTGATGTTCCTACTGATTACTGCTACCTAGCACTCCTACCAACTTCTGCTACCTAATGCTCCTGGTTAAATGCTCCTACTTACTACTACTTTCTATTTCTCCTACCATTTTCCCAAAAGGCAGGGCTAATGCACAGTGCTCACCGCAAGAAAATTTAGTGTTGCACAGAATGAGCTGTGAGTTGTTGTTGTGCTATGTGTGACAGTGAGAGATGATATGTTTGTTGACAGAATGATGTTAGTCCACATGTGGGTGAGGCAGAAAGAAAGAGCTACCTAAGTCAGAGAAGTGTAGTTTGACAACCACTGAAGTGCTGGCTAACCCTGTAGCCAACACCAACCCTCCAGATACCTAGGCTGGTAGTACTGATAATATACCTCCTTGGTTGTTGGCTGCCTACCATCAACTTCCTATTAGTTGATACCAAGTTAATCTCTCTGTAATACAGGATGGACGCTTGAGATGAGAATGATATTTTAAGCCAGGGCAGGTTGTTGTATGGATTTTGGATCTCTTAAGTGGATGCACTATTATTATTATTTTTTATTTTCTTGGGTGAGATGGGGTTTTAACCTTTCATATAGACAAATGCTTTATTTCCCATGCTTATAAGATTCTAATTTAGTACAAAAGTAGTTTATCATATTTATAAAACAATTTTTTTATGTTCGAAACAATGCTGGCATTTCAGGATCACTATTTCCTTACACCTCATTCCTTCATGCTACATAAGATTTCTTTTATATCACCTCTAAACAGTAGTTTCTTTTAACATAACCGTGCTTGGAATAAATTATTTGCTACACAACTGGATATTATGATAATGTAAAGTCTGACAATAAACATCTCTCCCCAATCCTGTGATGATTTTGCTAATGGCTCTGTCTTTTATTGATTTCAGTGTAATGCCAAGAATATTAGGTTAATAACTATGAATAATTTGCTTCCATCGTCGATAAAGATGCATCAGAGATATGATCTGAAAGGCTCCACATACAAAAGAAAGGTGAGACGGTACATTCTCATTGAGAAAAAAGAATTTACTTTATTTTGATATTTTGCAAAGTTAGTAATGCCTTTCATTGTCACTCACACTGATGGAAAAATGAAGATGTAGTAAGTTATCATGCATGTTTGGATATGATCATTGACTTGTACCACAGGGCATGTATTTTTTTTGTGCTAATTAGTAAAGGATAGTGTATTGTGAACTAGGTTTTTGTAATGTGCTTGTTTAGGTAGTGTCCCCAGTGATTGGATACAGGAATCTGAATAAATTGAATAGCATCCAATGATTTAGGTTGTTGTAGATTGATTATTGCTTTGATATTGATAAAGATCCAATTTAACTGTACCCTGAATAATAGCATCATTGATTTACAAGGCCTGTTATAGCATTATTATAAGACCTAGAGTAAGGTTTTATTATTGCTGTGTCATTATTTTGAAAGGAAAATGCATGAACAATAATAAGTAATTAGATAATTGTTGGTGAATTATGAGGGTCTTTGCAACTTATGGATATGCCGAGATAATTGGCAGATGTCTGCTCTCCCCATACTTCTGTTTTCTTGACCCTGTGCACAGGTAGTGGGTTGTCAGTGCAGTCCAGCATATGACCAAAAGAATTTTGTAAAATATACAGTAGAGAGGAGTTTTAGTACATCTGATTTATCTTATATTAAAGCTGGTGTATTAAATCAAGATTTGCGTATTGTATTAATTCAGTCAGGTTACACATATATAGGATTGTATATGGATGGGAAATAGTAACTGTCA
Source organism: Panulirus versicolor (assembly GCA_032361705.1). Lineage (NCBI taxonomy): Eukaryota > Metazoa > Arthropoda > Malacostraca > Decapoda > Palinuridae > Panulirus > Panulirus versicolor. Next base: position 6,319 of record JAUUDZ010448299.1, read on the forward strand.
TAAATTGGTGAAGAGGAGGTGGAGTTAACAAATTTAAGTTCTTTTGAATATAATTACCTATTTGTACTGTATGGAGGGAGTTTTACACTCATGGGGCCCATTATTTTGCACATTTTCTTCTATCCTACAACTTTTTAAATCCAAGTATTTTCTCCGCATTTATCATGTCTGTCATTTTATTCCATTCATCCACAACTCATGCTGTAAAAGTACAGATGTACTTTTTTTTTTTTGAGAAGTTTCTTGCTTGATTTTATGTTCTGTGTTTGCCCTAACCCTGCGTCTCTTGAAGGAAAGTTAGTTTTTGTCATCAGTTTGTTTTAAGTTCTTAAAACGCATGACATAAATAGTAATGCTCATGTCATCCCTCACTCTGCTGTCTTCTAAGGTGGGCAAATTTAAAGCCTTTAGCTTTTCCCCGTAACTCAGCTCTTTTAACTTTGGTACCCTCTTTGTTGCCATCATCTGGACCTTCTCTGTTTGCTCTTTGGGCTTCTTTAGGTGCCATGACCGAACTTAGAGAAGCATATTCTAGTTTTGGCCTGATGTAGAATATGAATGGCTTGTTGAATAAATCTTTACTCTCTTACTTTAAGGTTATTTTAGGTTTTTGTAGCAGACAGTCTGTCTCTTTAATTATTTGCCTAATGTGGGTTTAAGGTGACAAGGTTTAGGGCACTGTTGACCTTCAAGTCCTTCTCATGCTCAGAATCATGAAACTCATTTCCATCTGGACGACAGTCATATTGATGCCTTTTTTCTTTATTCCTTACTTATTACTTTATATTTGCTCAGATTGAATTTCATCAGTCATGTACTAAATCATCTTTAGAGTCTGTTTGGGATCCCTTGTGATTTGATGCAATCCTCCTTGCTTTTCATTCCTCATGTGACCTTTGCATTGTCTACAAGCATGTTCAGGTAGGAGTCTGTAATTTCAAGTAGGTCATTTATATAGGCATAGATCAAGAAGAGCAATGGTTCCAGAACAGAACTCTGTGGGACTCCACTAGTCAACTTCACCCATTTGGAGAAGGGTCCTCTTAACGTGCATCATTTGTTCCCTTCAGCTAAGATAATTCTCTATCCATTGAAGAAATTATCCCCTTTTTCCTGCAAGGTGATCCAAGTTCTCCATCGGCCTCCCATTCAGTGTAATGTCATATGGTTTCTGTCTGTCCTTCCATTTTGTCCAAGACAGAGCTCACTCCCTCATGGAAATCTAAGAAGTGTGTTTCGCATGACCTCTTTTCCCTAAAACCATGCTCTCTCACTTTGGTAATTTCTATGTAGAAAGTCATCCACTTGCCATGTAATTATCTTTTTCAGAACCTTACAGACCACACTCATCTGTGAGACCAGTCTGTAATTCAGTGCCTGTTCCTGGTCCCCTTTTTTTATAGATAATTATGACATTTGTCCTTTGCCATTCCCTTGACTCTCTGCATCTCTCCATTGACATATTGAACACTATTTCAAGAGGTTTATCTGATAAAATTTCAACATGAACCCTAAGTCATATATGGATATATCCATCAATATATCTACCTATATCTCTGATGCCTATTCCCTCTTGAAACTCCTTCATGGGGCATGGCTGCTGTAGTAGAGTCTCCCCTGCTGTTGAACTCCAGTGGCACTTCTGAGCCTTTAATGCCTCACCTTTAACAGGCCACTGGCATAGGGCAACTCTAGCACAATGTTTGCAGAGGCTCCAACCTAATTTTCCTATTGACTGCTATGCCTTTAATGTCTCAACTTTGATAGGCCAATGGCATAGTGCAACTCTAGCATAGTATTTGCGGAGGCTTCAACCTAATGTTCCTGACGACTGCTTCTGCCTTATGCTCTTGCCTTATGTCCTGACCCTTTACTTCTACCTACTGTGTCTACCTGATATTCCTGTCTAAATATTCCTACCTACCACTTCTGTCTATTGCTCCTAACATTTTGCCAAAAGGCAAGACAGGGCAGGCACATAGTGCTCGCCGTAAGAAAATCAGGAGTTACAAAGAATGGACTGTGTGAGTTAAGTGTTGTCAGATTTTATGTGTGACAAGGAGAGATTGTCTGTTTGTGGACAGAATGCCAGTAGTCTACGTGTGGGTGAAGCAGAATGAAAAGACAGCTTCCTAGGTCGTAGAAGTGCATCTTGACAGCTGCTGAAGTGATGGCTCACTGTGCAGCGATCACTAACCCTCCTGATAGACATGCGAGTAGTACTGGTAATACACCTCCCTGATTGTTGGCTGCCTACCAGCTGCTACCTACAAGGTCTTTACCCATACATAGGAAATGATTGGGTCAAGATCTTATATATCCTGTTATGTTTTTGCTATATATTTCAATGTTTTTTAAAACCTCCCCATTCCATTTCATTGATGTTGGGACTCTAGTCCCTTTCATTGTGAAAACACATTTGAACATGTTATTCTTTTCCTCACATATTTGTACATCTTTTACATCTCTTTAAATGACAATATATTCTTGATGTGTCATATGGAAAAGTCTTGGATTTTCTCCTGCCTTGTTCACAATATTTTTTTCAAAGTTTTTCCATTCTTATCCTGCTCTACTCATTTCTTATTCTCTAGACCCATTAAAGGCGGGCAATGTTACCTAACGTTCGTATGATAGATGCCTGGCAGTGTTATGTAATGTTGAGCTATTTGTGTTGTAATTATTTTTTGAATTTTGGCCATGTGGCGTCACTGTCATTTACTGTCATGACCTCAGTTTACTCATTCCTGTAAACAGCTACCCTCGCTCACCTATCCACGGTCAGTGCTAGTGTTAGCTGTTGCTGTTATCTAACTTTTGTACAGTAGTAGGTGGGCAGTGTTACGTAACATTGGGCTCTTTTGCATCATAATTGTATTGTGAAATTGGGTGATGTGGCAGCTCTGACATGTCAGTAGATGTCCATAGCAGTTGTGAATAAATATATAAATGATTAATTTAGCATAGAACAAAAGTGACCGCAGAGTCCCCTGGCTTTGTCCCAGGCATGACAGCTAAGCTGCCCACCCTGGGTCCTCCCATGCTACTCCCCCTCCTCCCACAGCGAGCTATGATGCAGTATAGTATAAGTAACACCTCTTGCCATCGCTTTTCATTCAATTTTATCTATTTATGTATGTATTTGGTTATTCCTTGATACTATATCTTTCCTAAAATATACCACCTTACACAGATGTATATAAAAATTTATCTGCCTGTGATGGGTTAAACCTCGCAAATGCAGGGTGGCTGGATTGTTGACTGTATCTTCGTCATTGCATCTCTCACAACTCCTTTGCTTTTTGATGACATCTGTTGTAATACCAGTCTTTCCTCTTTCTTACCATTCCATATGTATTTGAGGTTAGAGATGCTCATGTTTCTACTGCTTCATTGTAAACCTCTCACTTCAAGGCCCTGGTTCCATGGTACTGAACTTTATTTCTCATCCTGTGTTACCATAGAAATTGTTGAGGTTTGTGTAGTTCCCATGTTTATATCTGTGTTTATGAGGAATGAATGGTTAAATAAAAGATGTCAAAAAACAAATAGCTTTGAGACATGCTGTGATGAAAATATAGACCACATTCCAGCCAACCAGCATTTGTGAGGTATGAGAGAGTAAGGAATGAGTATAGCAGTATAGGGAAAGAGGAACAAAGAAATTTTGAAAAGAATATTGTGGACATGGCAGGTGAAAATTTAAAACTTTTCCATATATTTGTTAGAGATTGGATGGCAGACTTTGAGTGTTTGTGACGTGTTCATATGGTAAGCAAGAGAGTCATGGTAAGTGGTTTAATGTAAAGAGAAGAGGTTTTTTAAAAGCCTTTCACAAGATGAAGTGTGGCAGTGCAACTGGATTGGATGGAATTGCTTATGAATTTCTCAAGAAAGTGCATGACATTGTTGCTGTTTGGTGGCTGTTTTATATGTTAATGGATGGGATGGTGAGTGAGGTAAATGTGAGAGTCTTGGAGAGAGGGGTGGGTTTGCAGTCTGTTGCAGGTGGAAGGGTGAGAGAGACAGTATTTTTTGGAGTGTTTGAATGGAGAGAACCTGGAGAGTTTCAATATGTAGGAGTGGACATGGCAGTAGATGGAACCATGGGAGCTGAAGTAAGCCATGGAGTGGGGCCAAGGTCCTGGGTATGTTATGAATGTGGAAAAAGAGGTCTCTGTCTGTGGGGGCAAATGTGATATGCCTGGCTGTATAGTAGTTCCAACAGTATTGTATGGATGTAAGGCATGGGTCCAATATTAATTACAGTATGGAAGAAGGTTTACATCTTGAAAATGGAATGCATGCATTAATTACATGCTTATAGGATTAAGTAAAGTGGTAGAAAAATGAGTATGGTTAAGAGAGCTGAATAGGTTGTGCTGAAATGGTCTATACAAATGAAGAGGGTGAGTAATGGGATAGTATATGTGTCAGAAGTGGAGTTAACAAGAAGAAAGGGGAACTGAATTGGAGATGGACAGATTAAGTGAATGGGGTTTGAATTGGTTGGGGCCAGAACGTGCTGTGTGGTGTGAGACATGCACAGAATAGATTGAACTGAAACAATGTGATATACAGGGGGCAACATACTGCAATGAGGCTGAACCAGGCCACATTAGTAGAAACCATAGAAAAGTCATGGGGGCATGTTTGTGTGGATAAAGGGCCTAGGTTTTGGTGCATTGTACATGACTGCCAGAGATTAGTTGGGAACAAATGAGGTCATTCTTTGACTGTTCCAAGCACTACCTTGCTGTGTGAGTAACTGCAAACAAAAATAAAAATAGGTATAGTAGGCAGTGTCTTCTGGGTTATGCATTTAATGACCTTACACTACCTCTTTTATTAAGATCAGGACACTACAATCTTGCATGAAGTCGTGTCTTGGACATGTGCATGAAACTAAAAATGTGCTGGATATGCATTTGTTATGCAATAGTTACAGTAACTTGAAAATGCACAGGGCAAACTCTGATTGGCCTGGCTAGTATGGTTGTTTAGAATTATGGAAAAAGAACTGAAGATGATGTGACATTAGCCTCATTCCTGACAATGTTGTAGTTTACTTAAGTTGATATCTAGGAACCCAAATAAAGTGAAATATCCTGGCATTATGCATATACTCTTCCCGGTAGAAAGTTGACTCCTATGGGTAATCTTAGGGATGGTAGACATTTGCCTTTACCAGTAGCATTATTGCTGTGAAAAAACTGTTCTGCTGTTAAACATGACATCATGATTAATTTACCTCTATTTGCAGGCTAGTAAATATGAGCGTAGCAAGGAGTCACCCACGTTTAAGGATTTAGATTTTATGGAGCATCATCCTGATGGTATCCTCTTGGAAGCAGAAACGTATAAGGCTCTCGTCACCTCAATTGCAAGGGATTGTAGGGTAATTATCCACTTGATTAAATATTTTGTTTTTCACAAGTACACACACTATTTTGTTTCTACTTGAATATCATGATGAAAACTCCGGTTATCATTTTTCACATGATCATCCAAATTTGTTAGATGGTGACTGTTATAAAGACTAGCATCTCAGCAATTGTCATATCTAGCAGCTGTTGCTGGTTGCTCTACTTACCTATCTCCATCACTCCACCTATCATAGTCCACTTAACTAAATCATAGCCAGTGATGATTTTTCCAGTGGTGAATAAACAGATATGAAGCTGGACTTAACTGATTTTAGTACTTCAGATTTTTATTAAGCTTGCAGGTGTTAGGTAGGAGGCAGCTCCTTACCGCTGCTGCCTAGGCTGCATGAAGGGTAGTGATGACCCCCCACTTAAACATCTGTGCACCAGTTGTCATGTTCCATTCCTTGGCCTGGTATAATATCATTCCTTTTTTTTTTTTTGCCTCCTGTGCATGTAAGTTGTCAGTATTCACACGACTGATACTTATTTCTCCATTTTTCACATAACACTTTTTATATAAACTTAGAGCTCTTATGATAGTTCTGTCTATCTGTCTATGTCTGTGATCCCTGTTCCCTCCAGGAGCTCCCTTAAAGGAGAGGCCATGACTAAAGGGTCTCCATGATCAGTAAACTGGAGTGCTGCTTCTTATCCATTAGTGCCTCACCCTTCACAGGCCACTGATAGGGACAACTCTAGTGCAGTGTTTGAAGAGGCTCTTACCAAAAGTTCTTACCAGCTTCTTCTGCCTAATGTGTGTGCCTAATGTTCCCGCCTAATGTTCCAACCATCCAGTAATGCCCTCTGAATATATTTCCTACTCACCCACATATACTTATGTATGTCCCTCTTTTTAAACTGGGTATTTCCAATCACCAGTCCTTCCTCAAAGTATGTGTATGTGTAAGAAAGTAAACTCTAGATTGATATGGGTAAAACTGAAAGTGGATGGAAAGAGATGGGTGATTATTGGGGCCTATGCACCTGGGCATGAGAGAAAGATCATGAGAGACAAG
>JAUUDZ010448310.1:0-12763 GCA_032361705.1 Panulirus versicolor
ATATGATCATACACGAAAATGCACTTGGGAACTGATTTCATTTTCCCGTGGAACACCTGCATATACTAGATCATGCGCACCATTGTGACTTCTTACAAGATATAGGGATATACGTTAATGTTTTGGAGAGCTATTAGAAAATTTGATGTGGAGCCTCGCTGTGGTAATTTTTTTCTTTATGTAGGCGAGTGTTAATTGAATTTAGGTATTAATGCTCTAGTAGTTTCATTTACCGTAGTGTGAAATATTGGTGAGGAGCAATAACACGTTAAATATTTTGGGGAAAAGATTAATGTGAAGAGTGAGGGATAAGTCTGTTGAATGTATATGTAAAGTATGGATGTGGCAGTGTGGCAATCTTTCTTAGAAATTCATATGATAATTGCAATACGCATTTTAGCCAGGTGTTCGGGTATCCACATTTTAGAAAGTGAGTTGTGCATGCTAATGCATATCAATCAGTCACGTTGATCAGAATAACTGAGGATAAAGGATATAGTTCTTGATCTTGTGCTGTCATCATGATGAACTAATTGACCTTGCCCAGAGCCTCTATAGCTTGACGAATCTATAGCTTGACATATTAAGAAATGAAGGTATTGAAGGTATTTTGATATAATAGTGTTGAAGCCCTCGTGTGTGTTGTAGCACACTGGACGTAAGTTTGACTTAAGTGGTTGAAACTAAGTATGGGTGAGTAGAAGAAATTGTATTCACTTGATTAGTTTCACAAACCAGATAGAAGTGGATGATATACCCTGACATGTTAATCTAATTTTTCAGTTGCGTTTTCATGTCACACGTAATTATAGATGACTATACAACAAATTTGTACATTTATCTTATGATTCTGGTTGTTTTGATTTACGAGGATTATTTCTTTTTGTCATGTGTTGATTTAACATCTGTTGATTTAAATATATTCATAAATTCTGTGGAAACTAGTTTTTCCACCCTAGATTATAGTGTTTTGAGGCCATGACCACAGGGGCAGCATTTAAGTGTATGTAATGTATTAGTGATTGCAAGTGGAAAGTTGTTATATTAACAAGTATTTATCGTGAATATTTTGTCAATATTGGTCAGATATTACTGGTATTTGTTTTAGGTACATATGATGGTGTGTCTGAATTTAGGTAGTTGTTACTTGAAAATGAGGGTTGTACAAGGATTTATATCCGAAGTTGAACTTGCAGTAGATGCATGTCGGTCTTTGAAAAACACGTTGGAATCTTAATTCATTTTGTGTGAAGGGAAATTAGTAACACCTTTAATGTAATCCGATCTATTAAGGGATTTGGTTTTATATTTATAAATGGCACCATGACTGAGTCGATCATTGAGCTTTAATCTGCAAATTGTGTCTCCATTAAATAATTATACGAGTGGCTGCAAATAACCGTAATTTTTTTCTTTCTCAAAAGCTGCTCCCTGAATTAAGGTTAGCTTGTTTCTCTACCAATTTTTTCTAGGTTTTAGATATACAATCAGCATATTTGGATTATGTTTTATACACATATGATTTATTCGCACTCCATCGCGAAATGGGTTTTTATTGAACAGTTTGTCATCGTAAAGGCTGTTAATCATTGCGCGGTGGCAACGCATAGTTATGGCGTAATACATAGTTTCGAACTTGTGTCACCATACATAATTTTGCAGCTTAATGTTCGAACATTATGGGGGCAGGCAGGCAGTCTGTAAGACTCACGTAGGCCTACGAAGTATTGTAGTTCTTGTGTTTGTACCTCCCCATTAAGTTGTTTAGTCACCTGAACCCAGGAAATTGGGAAACACTGGGTTTGTATAAAATCGATAATCGACTCATGGTAACATCCTAAATGGCTCCGATATCCATAAGTATCGTGCATATTTAAAGTTACTGCTTCCCCTGTTTAGTGGCATAGGGTATTTGGATAGGCTTATCACTGTGCTGTGCAAATCCCAGTACACGTGATGGCCCAAAGAAGAAGGGTTTAGGTTATAAAAGTTTTGATTTACTGTTCGTGGTATCGGGTTGTGGACGCTGGAGGAGGGAGGAGGAGCCATGCGCAATGCGATGCTCAGTCGACCCGCCATTGTCGTGGGTTCTTCCACGGGCGGGATTTGCTCGTGTTTCTCCTCAATAAGAACTGGTGAACGTGTGGAATAGTAATGATATAATGTCTTAAGACCAAGTAAGTTTATAGACTGTGGATATCTTTATAGTGAGTGCAGGGAGAGGACTCCCGGACGTGAAGTATTGGTGATGATGAAAGGCTTTTACCCGTAACGGCTTTCCGTTGTGGCGTTCGCATGACCCGTCAGATTTTGTCGAGGTACACGGCCTCAAGTTAGGGGGGGAAGGTAAGCCATCCCAACCCTGCAGGAAGATGATTTAGACCTGGTTGTAGATGGTAGAGTGTGGTGGAGTAGGAGTGCGTGTGGAGGAAGTGGTGGGAAGAGATGGTGAAGTGTGAGGATGGATTCGGGCGGTGTTGCCACCAGTAGCAAGAGCAGCTTGGGCTTCCTCCGCCTGGTGGCCAAACCCAGCTTAATTCAAGGCCAACCGTCACTCCAAGAGATCCCCTCCGTATGTCACGTACAATCCTTAACGTGGCCTGTAGTTGTAGCTCTTGTGAAAGTTTATACTGGAAGCTATAACAAATTCTTGGTGTGACGGAAGGGATGGGCTGTGTGGCAGGTCGTGCATCAGTTGTGTGTTGTAGTGCATGCACTGGGTTGTGGACAAGTATACATCCTTAACAACTTCTCGTAACGTAGTGCATGCAAGACATATTCGTTGGCTTTATGACTTTTAAGGGTCGACTGTCTAATTGCTTTGAAGAAAAGTTAACCACGGTAATGACTCCCTTTGGTATCTGTAATGACCTGGCCTTTGACCTGACCCATAAGGATTACGCATTCCACACTTTGTAAACTGCACCACTTCCCTTGCTTCTACATGCCCAATTTAATAAGAACTACGTCTCGCTCTCCCGCACCACAATTCAAATCCTTTACATTCACTGCCTTATCACATTTCTCATTCGCCCTCCTGATATATTTATTTCATTTCATGTAGTCACACCACATGTTTCTCTCAGATATTCCCTCAGCCAGGATTCTTAACATCTGTGACTCATTTCATATCCATGTTTTGGCTATATATGTTTGGGTTAGGAGGACTGTGTTGTCCCTTAATCCTTTCTTCCGTACATCCACCTACATTACTCTTTTGAGTGACCAAATGACTCTTTTACCCTGTCCTGCATTCTCTCTCTCTCCTTCCACGACGGCAAACTTCCCCAAGATCTGTTTCTCTCACATCTCGGTCTTTTTCCTCCCGTATCTATAACACTGTTTAATACTCTTCTTTCACTCAATAGTGTTTTGCAAAATCTGACTTTATTTGTATTTTCAAACTCCATTATTTTGCTTTTATTTAATTTACCTTCAGTCAACTAAACTTGCATCTTAAAAGACACTTAGAACTTTCTACAACTCCACTTCACCCTCGGCAATCAACACGGTATCATCCTCATACTGTCTTTTCACTGGCATCATCCACATTCTGTCTCTTCACTAGTCACTGTAACTTACTGCTGTACACTATCCCTGCACCCCATCTTTAGTTTTACTTTTATATCTCATTGCTCCAACCAAATATATGTTGAAAAGCCACATTGTCAAGACAGCCCAGCCTCGCCCACATGTGTACCGAAACTCTTGCTCAGCTCTCTCATCCATGCACATAAGCTTTTTCCATGCATATACGTGCATATTACCCCTATAGAAGGCTTTCACGCTATCCACTAGTTGTACTCCTTCCCATTTATCCTTAATACATCTCAAAAAGGCATTCCACTCTGTGTTTATATGCTTTTTCCAGATCCATAAAAGGTATACACAACTTTTCAGTACTTTTTCAGTCATTCCCACCTCAAAACCTGATCCACACATCCCCTACCTCTGTCAAAACCTCCTTGCTCCTTACTTATTCTACATTGTCAATATCATCACTATCAATCAACACTTGCATACATTTTTCCTTGTATACTTAAACTTACTCTCCTATGATAGTTATCTTAGAAGGTGTCATAAGACAAAGAGGGCAGTGCAAGGGTTAACAGATGTATATTATCAGCCTCAGCTTTAGTGAACTCTACAATTAAAGCTGCTGAGGCATGTATTTACCATCTGCAGGGAGAGGTTAAACAGTTGATATTGCTATGAATAAGGGAAATGTGGTATTGATGAACTCTTGAAATCACTATGTATTAATACTATATGGCTCCTGAGTAACCTTTTCACCTATTAATATATAATTTGCTATGGGAGGATGCTGAATGCCTTCAGGCATGAGTGAGAGGGTTATTACTGTACACAATTTATATAGCTGCCATAGCCAGAATTTTGCTGCTTTTACTATTTTATTTTGTATTGATATGAATGAAAAATATATCAGGAGACATTGGAGAAAGTGGCAGGAGGGCAAAAGGAAAGTGCAAGGTTGCTAAAGAGGGCAAATGAGAGTTTGGGGTGTATGAGTACTGTCAGTAATCTGTAAGGAGTATAAGGTGTTTTGGAATGAGGTTAATAGTGTAAGAAAAACAAGAGAATAACTGGAATATCAGTGAAAGGTGGAAATGGCGAAGTGGTGGTGTATGGTGTGAAGAGGATGGAGTGAGTATTTTGAAGGACCATGTTATGAGTTTGATGATAGCAGATGAAGAATGTTTAGGTTGAGGTGGTATGCAAAGTGAGAGTCAATCAAGGTAGATGGTTTGGTGAAGAGAGGAGGTGGTGAGAGCATTAGAAGGAAATGTGACAAGGTAGCTAGAGTGCATAGTACAAGTTTAATATCCCAGGAACGGGGTAACTGTTGTTGACTGGTTAGTTAGGATTTTCAGTGTATGGATGGAACAGAGTGATGTGCCTGTGGAATAGTGGAATGCACGAAGAGTGCCATAATATAAAGGCATTGGGGTCCAAAGGTGAGTATTCAAACTACATGGTTTTTTAGTGTACCTGGTAAGTTTTATGGAACTGTTGATTGAGTGGTTGAAAGCATGTATTTGGCTGAAACTGTGTGGTTTAGGTATGGTAGAGGATGGTTGGATCAGATGTTTGCTTTGAATATTGTGTGTGTGTGTGAAGTGCATATACATGCAAAGTATTTGGAGAAAGCATATGAAAGGGTTGATAAGAGATCCCTTGTGCAAGGTCTTGCAGATATATAATGTAGGAAGAAATCCAATACAAGTAGTGAAAAGTTTTTATCAAGAGTGTAAGGCATTTGTACAAGTAGGAAGAGAGGAGAATGAGTATTTCCAGATGAGGGTTGGTGTGTGGCAGGAGTGTGTGTCACCATGGCTGTTTAGTTTGTTTATGAATGGGGTGATGGAGGTATGCAAGTCTTGGAGAGAGGGACAAATATATATACAGTCAGGGGGGAGTGAAGGATCTGAGCAACAAGGGGTGGAAGCAGGTGGCTGGAAATCCTTCCCTCCCGTTTTAAAAGTAGGAAAAGCAATGAATCGTACGAGATTGGACAAACTTTGAGAGAAGAGTTTTAACATTAAGGGTTTCCCCTAAAAGCTGAGATTTTTATTGAGATACCATCATAAATGTGTTTTGCTATGGGAGACCATTTAGGATGACTGAGTGATTGGATTGGGTAGTAGCACTGCTTGCCTTATATATAATGCTTTTGATTTTTTCATTTTAAGCAGTTGCATTGACAATTGTGTATTTTAAGTTTTTGATGATAAAGAATGAGAAAAATTGTGGTTGTTAATAAAAGATGAAAAATCATAGCTGCTGTGTGAAGCTCATTATGCTGAATTCATAGTATATCTCCCATTATGCTTTATCAGTCCCATTTTTTGTTTGGGTGACACTTTCGCTTCCTACTGACACTTTGACCTGTAATGACATTTTGTCTCCTGGTTATCACATTACTCTTCCCAGTTGGTTCTCTCATCATTTCCACCACCACAGCTTGCTCATCTAAACCTGTCATTACTCAGTCGTATACCCATTACTCGCTTCTGATATCAATGCTGGTCTTCAGAAGCTGTGAAGACATGATTGTACATTATATATTAGGAGGTAGTGTTTGTCTTCACATTTTAAGCATTCTTCTAGGCCTCCCTGCTGTTAGTTATGTAATATCTAACGATGAGAGACAAAAGTACCCTTAGTGTTGTAACGTTCATCTCGTATTTTTCCTAACCAAAACAGTAATGTTCATTTTTAATTCCAATTGACGCTTAAAAATTATGTAGATGACAAACTGATTTAGGTACAAGTAGGTAAGAAGTAAAACCAAACAAGTTCTGAGGCCCAGGTGAAATATATACTGTAGCCATTGTTTATTTATTTATTCATAGAATCATAGATACTTGCTAATATAGTGTCTTGATCTTTTGATATCGGCCAGTTACATTAACAGTATATGGGAAATTGGGAACGTTTGTGTGCTCACTTTGTGCTTTATTGCCAAGAATAACATATATCATGCCTTCACCGAAGGACTATGCATGATTACCGTTATTCTTATCAGATTGTTTCAAGTGATAAGGTAAATAAAGTATGTAAAACTATTGTAAAGAGTTTGAAGTGGGTTATGGGGATTATTCACTGATTAAGTTCACTATGATGACGCTGGTCAACAAAGTTTTTACTTATTTTTTTCCTGTGAATTAAAATAGGTAGACCTTTTGGTTCTTTCTGCTGAATTGAAAATGTTTTTAGAATTTTTCTATCAGGCATGATTTTCAAGTGACAGAGCAGTTGATTATTACAATAAGTGTATATTACTAATTCATGAATATGGCTGGTATTGCACTTGAAAGACTTGCCTCTAAAATGTGGAAGTGTACGATTTTTTGGCTATATTTGGCTTTGGGAACCCCCTTCCTTGCTGTCCGGCAGTAATCTGCCAAAATACAGGGGTTCCACTTTCCTTGGTACCTTTTTATTATGTCCAAAATGTCCTGGTGAAGTCTTTGATCATGCTCATCACTGACTGCCCCAAGATTTTCTAGGAAAATGTTAGTGCTTGTCGAAAAAGTGAATATTTAGACTTGTTGCACCCCAGAGCTTAAAATGGTTGATAAATCTTTTATATCATCACAGCATTTTTCTTACGTGATTCCCCCAAAGTCTTTGCAAACTCTCTTAAATGACAGCCATGCAGTTTTTGCAGCAACTTTTAGCTCTTTATTGAACTTTTCATCTTGAAGCAGTTACCTGGTCTGTGGTCCTACAAAAATACCCTCCTTGATTTTTGTATTGCTGATTCTGGGGAATTTATTACTCATATGTAGTCCATGTCCAATTTTATCCATACCTTTGATGAAGTTCTTCATCAACCCAAGCTTAATGTGCAAAGGAGGCTGATAGATTGATGACTCCATGTCAGTGATGTTCGTTTTGGCCACACTTTCTTTACTTAATGATTTTTCTTGTCTCATCTGTTCTACTCACAGAGGAAACAAAAGAATTGTAACATGGTTGCATTCTAAGTAAGTGCCACAACATTTTGGTCACCACGTACATTCCACTTAAAGTCATCATACTTGATTTTTTCCAAAAGAACCTTCATGTTATCATATGATTCCTTCATGTTAATTGCATGAGCCAGAGGAATGAAGGGGAATTTATTTCTGGTTTGGAGTAGAACCACTTTCAAGTTTTTGATGAGTCTTTAAACATACGCCACTCATCTTTATTTGTGGCCAAGTTCCTCCATAACAGTATATAAATCATTGCAGAACACCAGGCTATCTTCAAGGGAGGAAAGTTCTTTGAAAATGACATGATCACGATAAAAACGAACTTTAGTTTCATTCTAGAGAAGATTTCAGCCCTTTAACTTGGAAGCCAAAATTTTAAATTGCAGACGAGAGTATTAAGATCTTGACTCAGCTAATATGGTTCACTTGAACAGTTTGCTTCAAACGTTGGATCTGTATTGTCCTCTACTTGGTCTACACTCTCATCACTAGACCCATCATCACTCAATGTCATGTATCTTAGAGGCCCTAGCACAGGCAATTCTTGACTGAGGTACTGGCCTCATAGTAGATGGTAGATTAGGATATTTAACAGTATGGTTAGAATTTCATGTTATACTCTTTATATTTGTCAGGCAGAAGTAGCAATCCAAAGCGTGATTTTTGGGTTCTCGCCAAACCTTTGGAATGGCAAAGGCATATGGCATGAACCTTTTGCCCATGCTGTGAGAAGCCTGACATGTGACACTAACAAATATGGGGCTTCCAATTTTTACCCTGGTCTCCCACTTCACAACCAGAGTAATGCTCATTACATTTTTTAATGATGGGTGTGGAAGAATGTTTTTGTGATATGAATATCAGCTCATCGCAGATGTAGCAGAAAGAATTCAGACTGTTTACATATTTTTTCAGCATAAAAGTGATGGATGGGGTTACAGCACAATACTTATAATCACAAAAGAACAATTTATCAACATAGTGGAAAAGACAGTGTTTACACATTGAGTTTCAGCCTGCAAATGACAGAGAAATGCTAGTCTGGAGTGGACACTGTTTGACTGCCCCAACATTTCCATTCATGTTTCAGCAGGCCCCAGGTGACACATCCACCCTCCTCCGTACAACCCTATCTGTAGCACAAGCCTCACAACCATATAATATTGTTGAAAGTACTGTTCCTTGAAGCATACCCATTTTTGCTGTCCGAGATAACGTTCTCTCTTTCCACACATTCTTCATCGCTCCCAGAATCTTCAATCCCAACCCCCACCCTGTGACTCACTTCTGCTTCCATGGTTCCATCTGCTGCTAAGTCCACTCCCAGATATCTAAAACACTTACCTTTCTCCAATTTTTCTCCATTCAAACTTGCATCCTAATTAACTTGTCACTCAACCCTACTGAACCTAATAACCTTGCTCTTATTCACATATACCATCAACTTTCTCCTTTCACGCACTTTTCAGAACTCAGTCACCAACTTCTGTAGTTTCTCACACGAATCAGCCACTAGAGCTGTATCATCAGTGAACGACAATTGACTCACTTTCCACCCCATCCATGAACAAATTAAACAACCAAGGGGACATCACACACCCCTGCCACAAACTGACATTCACTGGGAACCAGTCACTCTCCTCTCTTCCCACTTGTACACATGCCTTACATTCTGGGTAAAAACTTTTCACTGCTTCTAGCAACTTACCTCCTACACCATATACTCTTAAGTCCTTCCTCAAAGTATCTCTATCAACCCTATCATATGCCTTCTCCAGATCCATAAATACTACATACAAATCCATCTGTTTTTCCAAGTATTTCTCACACATTCTTGAAAGCAAACACCTGATCCACTCATCCTCTGCCACATCTGAAACCATACTGCTTTTCCCCAATCTGATGCTCTGTACATACCTTCACCTTTTCAAGCAATACCCTCCCATATAATTTCCCTGGAATACTCAACAAACTTATGCCCCTGTAGTTTGAACACTCACCTTTATCTCTTTTGCCTTTGTACAATGGCACTATGCATGCATTCTGCCAATCCTCAGGCACTTCACCATGATCCATACATAAACTGAATATCCTTACCAACAAATCAAAAAGACTCTACTATCAGACACATTCAACAAATCTTAAAAAAACTCACTCTATCTCCTTCTCACTTCATCACTATCTGTTATTACCTCCCCACTTGCCCCTTCACCAATGTTCCCATTTGTTCTCTTGTCTAACGCACGTTATTTACCTCCTTCCAAAACATCTTTTTATTCCCCCTAAAATCTAATGATATCCTCTCAGCCCAAATCTCACTTACCCTCTTTTTCAACCCTTGCCCCTTTCTCTTGACCACCTGCCACTCTTTTATACATCTCCCAGTGATTTGCACTACTTCCCTGCAAGTATCATCCAAATGCCTTTCTTTTCTTTCACTATATCATATCAAGATACTCTTTTTTCTTATCCAAATCTGGTATTGGTAAGTGTTCTGAGGGTGCTTAGTTTGTCTAAGGCTTTTGTGTTGACGTCCAATGTGTAAGGAGTAACTGGCACATGTTACTACCTACTTGTACAATATGGGATGGGAGTTTTACACTTGTGGAGCCTCATCTTTTTAACATTCTATATTATCATGCAACTTCTTAAATTTAGGTATGCTGTCTTCATTAACCATGTTCTCAATCATTCCATTCAATTCATCCAAAACTCTTATACAATGAAATGTACTTCTTTAATTCTTTGCTAACAAGATTCCTGCTTACTGTAAGTTCTTATTATGCCTCTGGTTAATCCATCCTTGCATCTTTCAAAGAACTATTCCTTGTCTATGTCACTGATGTTTTAAAAATTATTAGTTGTGATATGGTCATCTCTCACTCTTCTCTCTTCCAAAGTGGTCCTATTTAAACCCCAAGGCCTTTCCCTATAGCTCAATTCTCTTTAGGCTGATACCAAGCTTGTTGCCCACCTCTGGACTTTCTCTATTAGCTCTTTTAGCTCTTTGTGCTTCCTTAGGTGCAGTGACCATACTAAGATTGAACAGTCTATTTTGGTCTTATGAATGATAAAACATTTTGCCGTAAATAAAGACAGACCTCTTCTAACAAGGCCTCATATGACTGATATACATTTAATGGAAAAGAAAAAATACAATATACATAACTGTCATAAAACAGTAATAAAGAAAATCCTTTAAATGTAGAAAATAAAGAACCAATGAATACATCTGCCACCATCTTTGATTACATTCTCTGAGCTAATCCTGAACAGCCCACCATAATTTGCATCAGTTCACACTAAGCTAATCATGTACAGCCCACCATAATTTGCATCAGTTGTTTCAGTCACTCTATTTTGTTATCTCATAAGTGTATTTACAGGACATTTTAAAACCATCATATCTAGAAAATGGCCTGCAAGTGTGAGAATAGGTAAAGCATCTAACGTGCTAAGAAAATGATCAATCTTGACTTAAAGATGTAAGTGATGTACAGGGTTGCAGCAGGCAAGTGTCAAACTCATCTTGGACTTGCTTTTCCTACCATCAAAAAGATAACTTGATAACAGTGAGAGGATAAAAAAAGAACCAGCCAGTCCACCACGTCCTTACTTGCAAAGAATTTTTCCTACACAAGGATTAAACTGCTGGAGATGAGGGAGAGTGAGCCAGGAAGGTGTAAACACACTGTTAGAGCACAGCAGTGGTAATCAACAACACTAAAAGCACTGAAAAACTTGTGAATGTTGTTTAAATCTGGTTTCATGTGGTATTTACAATAGCAATGTCTTTATCTATAAAACATCAAAATAACATCTGCAGAGCCATTACGTTTACCAAAGAAAGCTATTCTATAGCACTTACTAGTGTAAGAACTGAAACTGTCAGAAACCCATCTCCATATGCACCAAGTTTTAATGACCCCTTCAGAAGAATTTTTCACTTGATTGACATTTCTAAAGAATACTTCTCATCCTTTATTAGAGGTCTCTATGTATTTCCTTACCCATATACTTGAAAGCTATTCTTCTATATGCCTACACAGTTTGTGTATCCTTAACGATTCCCCTGATGTGGGACTTTGATGACAAGTTAAGGATTATGCTGACTCCTAAATCCTTCTCGCACAGGCAATCCCAAAACTTATTTTCTCCTAGATCATAATCACATTGAGGCCTTCCCTAAATGTGTTTCATCTTCATGTGATGCTCAGTATGGTTAAAGTTTTGTTATACAAGAGTGGTTGACCATTCAGTGTGATACGAGGCTGTAGGATGGATTCACGTCTGTCAGGGATTAAAAGAGTATCAGTAGACTTTCAGGGTGACACAGTTACTGTGCTTTGGGTGAGCCAGTGTTCTAACTGATGTACATCTGTATGTTTGTTGTTCCTTGGGTAGCATGTGGGGGCTGTGATGTGACTGTGAAGTTTTATGCATACAACAGAATTTTGAATGACAGCAAACGAATATGAATATGAACATATGTATGTGTATGTCTATGTATGTATGTATAGTTTAGTTCAGATGTTTCACATGCTCTGGTACAGTCAACCCCAGTATACCATATCATTCAAATTCACACTATTCCTTGCACAGCTCTCACCCTCCAGTATGTTCAGGACCCGATCGCTCAAAATCTTTTTCACTCCATCCTACCACCTCCATTTTGGTCACCCGCTTCTCCATATTCCCTCCACCTCGGACACATATATCCTCTGTCAAGTGTTCCTTACCCATTCTCTCCATATGTTCAAACCATTTCAACGCACCCTCTTCTGCTCTCTCAACCACACTCTTTCTATTTCCACACATCTCCCTTACTCTTTCAATACTTATTCGATCAAACCACCTCACACCACATATTGTCCTCAAACATTTCATTTCAAGCACATCCAACTTCCTCCGTAAAACCTTATCTACAGCCCATGCCTCACAACCATATAACATTGTTGGAACTACTATTCCTTCAAGATACTATTCCTTTGAGATAACATTTTCTACTTCCACACATTCTTCATCGCTCCCAGAACCTTTGCTCCCTCCCTCACCCTGTGACTCGCTTCCACTTCTACGGGTCCATTCGTTACCAAGTCCACTCCCAGATATCTGAAACAATTCACTTCCTCCAATTTTTCTCCACTCACTCTTACATCTCAACTGACTTGTCCCTCAACCCTGCTGAACCTAATAACCTTACTCTTATTCACATTTACTCTCAACTTTCTCCTTTCACACACTTTTCCAAACTCAGTCAC
>JAUUDZ010448321.1:0-24144 GCA_032361705.1 Panulirus versicolor
AGTATAACGCGGGCAACCAAGTTCCTCACACTGTCCTGTAATGATTATGTGTAGGATGCGGATGCCACCAAAGTATTTCTTCATACACTGTCATGTGAAGAACCTTCGGGGGTGGACTCGTAGCAGCACGAAACTTGTCTTCAATGGAAGGAAGAAAGTTAGGGGCTTGAAAGTGTTAACATTTTCGTCCTAGGACTTCAGTGGGTATAGTTGAGGCCACTAGTTTCATCTGATGTTTCCTGCAGGTGTGGTCTTCTTGCTTGAACTGCTGTAAGGACACGACACGATGGCCCGCGGAACGCCCATGTTGCTTCTGTTGGTGGTGGTGATGGTGGAATTTACAACCGCCTCCCAGTATGGTAAGTGCTTCAGCCTTGGGTGTTATCAACCACACACCACACTCGCTTACGGTGTGTCCTACACTCAACCACATACTACACCCAACCACATACCTGTCCAAGGGTGTAACACCTGTGTCTGTCTCTTAAACCTTGGTCCAGTGTTTCATAACTTCGAGCATTATAGTGAAGTGCTGCCTCCAAATCTGTTAATATAAACCAATGCAATTTTATGGCCTCAGTAAAGTTCAACGAATTATGTCTTCCTTTCGTAACTGGAACCTCTGGTCATGTGAAATACCCTGTTCACAGTCTTGCTCGTACCTTTGAGAAAAATGATATGTAATTCAATCCGTTTTATGGCTTACCTTATGTTGAGAATATCAAGGATATTGCTGACTGACTCATTACAGATGCCAAAAGGTGCTTCTTTCTCATCAAAGCCTTTCAGGCATCATTTTACTCGGCCTGCTTGAGGTTACACTAAGAATGTATAGTCTCGTTGAGGAACTTCTCACTGCTACTGGAAGAAGGGGATCCTCGACACTCTTAGGATCCCTTCCAGAGAAAGACCTGTCTTTGGTTGTATAATAATAATAATTACTATTAATATTTCTATTATTGTTGAGGGTATTGGTAATGATAATGAGTTATACAGTTAAGACCTTAGTGTAATCTACTAGATTAGAATGTTAATGGATGATGGCTACTTAGAGATTCTAAAGTATACGTATTTCCCTTCGATTTAACTTTCTCAGTAGGTAAGAATGTTATATACATGGATTGTCATTAGGATTCTTGTAGGTATCAGAAAGTGTGAGCCTCTCTGCAACAAGAAAATGCGTCCTGTGTGTGGCAGTGACGGCAAGACATACAACAACCAGTGCCTCTTGAACTACGCCAATTGCCTTGACCCCACCATCACTTACGTTCATGCTGGCCCATGTCGAAGTAAGACGCAAATGTGTTTTTGATTCACTCATCTTTTTTCATTATATTTTGACAACTTAGACAAAATCTGATATTTCACAGCACTCAAATGATCATTATTTTGCATATACTTTGAAACATTTCAGACTGATTTTAGCTTGTTTGTAATGGAGATGTGTTTAATACTAGGTGACAGATGTAGGGTGTTTGGTTCAGGGTGGTATATGAGGTGAGTGAGTCAGGAAGAGTGGTGTGGTGAAAAGAGAAGAGGTGGTAAGCCTTATTTTGAATAAAATGTGGCAATGTAACGAGTGGATGGTACTCCAGACGAATTTCCACAGAAAGGGGGTGACTGTATTGTTGTTTGATTAGATAAGATTTTCATTGTATGTATGGATCATGGTGAGCCTGAGGCTTGCAAGAATGCATGTATAGTTTTTTCTTTTTTGTACTATTCGCCATTTCCCGCACCAGCGAAGTAGCGTTAAGAACAGAGGACTGAGCCTTTGAGGGAAATCTCACTCGGACCCCCTTCTCTGTACAAGGTAAATTTTCAGACTAAAGTTATGCAAGTTTCTTGAGTGTATCTGGTAAGTTCTATCTTAATGCTCTCTTATGTTGAGGCTACAATGTCTTTCATTGTGAAAACTCTTTTGAACTTGCTATGCAGTTTCTCACACTTCTTCACATCAACCTCTACAACTCTTTCCTGTGAATCCCTTAGCTTGATTAGCTGCAGTTTAACTAATGAATTTATGGAAAAATTTTGTATATTCTAACTTGTTTACAATGTTCCTTCCAAATTTAGTTTCCTCTTTTTCATCCTGCAATACTTCTTACTTACCCTCTTATACCATGTAATGCTGCCTGACTGAAGCACCAACTTATCTGTTACAGAATGTCTCAAAGCTCCTTTGCTTTTCAACATATTTTATTGAACCATTCCTCCCTTTTTCCTAACCTTTTCTCTATATCTTTAAAATTTTACAGAACCTATTACCACAATACTCAGGTTATTGGCTACTGAAATCCATTTCCCAGTTTATGGTACCAGAGAAATTGTTTCGTATAGTTTCCACAATTATATCTCTTCTTCAAGTTTTGTCTAATCTCAGCTCACCTGACTTCCTCATTTACCTCATAATCAAACTAAAGCATTAAATGATCACTTTTTCAATAAATGTATCATATACAACATTCTCAATATTCATATTAGTGGGTATAAAGATTAAGTGGTGTTGCTGTATCAGCCCCTCATTCAAGCTTGTGCACTGACATGCTTTTACAGGAAATTATTCTGTACACACAAAGGAATCCTTCCCTCCAGTTTTTACTTTTCCAAAAGAAGGAACAGAGAAGTGGGCCAAATGAGAATTTTCCCTCTTAGGCTGTCCTCAGTTCTTGACACTACCTCTGATGCAGAAAATGGCAAGTATGTATGAAAAAAATTTTTGGATCATGAAAATTACGTAATAACACTATTATGAACTTTCAACAGTTACCTTCCCCATTATGTACTGCCTGAATGGACCATTTAATGCTGTTTCCTGAATATTTTAACAGCTTTCCCTCAAAAAGAGTGTCCAAGGTTCTGCCCCCTCCACTTCTCACCAGTGTGTGACCACACGGGAAAGATGTACTCTAACAACTGCTTCTTAAACCAAGCCATCTGCAATGATTTCACCATCAAGCCAGGCAGTTGTGGTAAGTAAACACCATGTTATGATCCCTTACTGAGGTGCTGGTGGCTAGTGTGATGCCTAAGAGCATCAGATTGGGGAAGAGCAGTGTGGTTTCAGAAGTGGTAGAGGATGTGTGGATCAGATGTTTGCTTTCAAAAATGTGTGTGAGAAATACTTAGAAAAGCAGATGGATTTGTATGTAACATTTATAGACCTGGAGAAAGCATATGATAGAGTGGATAGAGATGCTTTGTGGAAGGAATCAAGAGTATATAGTATAGGAGGTAAGTTGCTAGAAGTAGTGAAAAGTATTTATCAAGGATGTAAGTTATGTGTACAAGTAGGAAGAGAGGAAAGTGATTGGTTCTTAGTGAATGTTGGTGTGCAGCAGAGGTGCATGATGTCTCCATGGTTGTTCAATTTGTTTATGGATGGGGTGGTTAGGGAGGTGAATGCAAGAGTTTTGAGAGAGGGGCAAGTATGCAGTCTGTTGTGGAGGAGAGGGCTTGGGAAGTGAGTCAGTTGTTGTTCGTTGATGATACAACACTGGTGGCTGATTCATGTGTGAAACTGCAGAAGTTGGTGACTGAGTTTGGTAAAGTGTGTGAAAGAAGAAAGCTGAGAGTAAATGTGAATGTGAGCAAGGTTATTAGGTTCTGTATGGTTGAAGGACAAGTTAATTGGGAGGTAAGTTTGCATGGAAAAAACTGGAGAAAGTGAAGCTTTAGGTATCTGGGAGTGGCTTTAGCAGCAGATGGAACCATGGAAATGGAAGTGAGTCACAGGTTGGGGGAGGGGGCACAGGTTCTGGGAGCAGTGAAGAATGTGTGGAAGGTGAGAACGTTATCTCAGAAACCAAAAATGGGTATGTTTGAAGGAATAGTGGTTCCAACAATGTTATATGGTTGCGAGGCAGGAGCTATAGATAAGGTTGTATGGAGGAGGGTGGATGTGTTGGAAATGAAATATTTGAGGACAATATGTAGTGTGAGATGGTTTGATTGACAAAATAATGTAAGGGTAAGAAAGATGTGTGGTAATGAAAAGAGAGTGGTTGAGAGAGCAGAAGAGGGTGTATTGAAATGGTTTGGTCACATGGAGAGAATGAGTGAGAAAAGATTGACTGGATATATGTATCACAGGTAGAGGGAATGAGGAGAGGTGGGAGACCAAATTGGAGGTAGAAGGATGGAGTGAAAAAAATTTTGAGTGATCGGAGCCTTAACATACAGGAGGGTGAAAGGTGTGTGAGGAATAGAGTGAATTGGAATGATGTGGTGTACTGGGGTCGACGTGCTGTCAGTGGATTGAACTAGGGCATGTGAAGCATCTGGGGTAAACCATGGAACGTTTTGTGGGGCATGAATGTGGAAAGGGAGCTGTGATTTCAGTGCAGAAAGACATTAATCATTATTGATATGGGAAAAAGGGAGGTTATAGATGATATCAAAATGTGATTCTTGACATTTTGTATGATTAACATATGATGTCCATGACACACATGATATCTCAGACTGTATGGGGGAGTGGGGGATATGTTTATACATAAATATTCAAGAACATCAGTTCCTTTGTAACTTTACTTTGAAAAGCAATTTGTACCATATCATATACAAAAGCTCACCTTGTCATCTTCATGGAGGAAAATCTTGAAGCTGCAAGGGCCACAAAAAAGGTTAGGTCGAAAACTTGTAAAGGTTATAGGAAAAGAGGAAATAATGTGGGTGGGAAGAGAGTGGTGACAGTGAGTGGGCTTAGAAAAGAGGCTTGTGTAAAGAGGTACCTAAAGAGACTTAAGAGAAGAATAGCAAAGGGTGAGTAAATGAAACTAGGGTAGTGGGTGAGGAATGATAGTATTTAAGGAACCAGTGTTTACAGTTTAAGGAGGAGAAAACTGATGATAACCATTTAGAATGAGTTTTGTGCCTCAGATTTTTATTTGCAAAACAAATCCTATTACTCATATGTCTGGCAGCATGTTGCAGTCTTTGAAGTGAACTGAACATATTTGCCACTTCATTAACCCATCTTTTCCTTGCTGTCCATATGTTTTAGGAAATTTTCACTAAAACATTTCTATCCATGAGTTGGAGGAAGTTGCCTCAAGAAGAGGACTTTAATCTTGCTTGGAATCAATTAAATGTTTCTACAAGTGAGAATTCAAGATGTAATGACAAGACAGTCCACATTCCAGACACCTGTATAGGCTTACTTCTAACATTATCCCTCCCTGAAAAGCTGAGTCTGGTTGACCTAAGACATTCAGTAAGGCAAATGATAACCTGTTTCGGATTGGAGTTTCAACAGCCCATGCTATATCAGATATCAGTCACCTTATTGGTCTTTAGGTCAACCAGACACATATTTTTAGGGAGGGATGATGTTAGAAGGAAGCCCTAATAGATATCCAGATGGTGGACTCAGCCCTAATAGTGTGTCTTGAAATCTTGCTTGTTGACACATTTTGTTGCTTCCAACGAAGCCTTTTCTTCCTGGAGCAACTTCATAGGACCAATGGTTAATTACTGGCAAATGAAAAATATCACTCAAAATAGATATAGCAAAAATATCTCTAAACACAAGGACAGAAAGCAAAGGTTGCATCCCCTACTCTCAATGACACAGGTTGAGGCAAAAAATATGTTCAACTGACTTCGAAGACTGAATCATGCTGCTGGACATACAATATCCCAACCATAAGTGAGCCTTAGGATTTTTTCCACAAATGAAACCTGATGCATGAAAGCTTTTTTGTTTTCAATGGTAATTGATTTTTTTTTCTTTGTGGTATGGGGAAGGTGGGAGGTGGACATGTGAAGTAGGATAGTGAATATTGGGATAAGGAAGTTAAGTTGCTACTGAAAGAGACAAGAGAGGCATATGAGCATTTTGTTGCAAAGGAGTGTAAGTGATTAGGAGATATAGAAGAGAAAGCAGCAGGCAGTCAAGAGGAGGATGCAGGAACTGAAAAAGAGGGCAATGGAAGTTGGGATGAGTGAGTATCAGCAAATTTAAGAAGAATAAAAAAATGTTTTGGAAGTAGGTTAATAGTGTGAAGAGAACAAGAGAACTAGTGGGACCATCAGCAAAAGAGGCAGATGGGGAGATAGTAGCAAGCAAAGACGAGGTGAAAAGGAGTGAAGTAAGGACTCTAAAGGACTGTTGAATGTGTTCAATTATGATGTGGCATATGTGGAAAGTTTTGAATGTGGAGCTATGGGAAATGAGAGATATGGCAAGTGGTTTGGTGGAAAGAGAAGAGATGATGAAAACCTTGCATAAGATGACTTGTGGAAAAATGGCTTGAGTGGATGGGATTGCAGTTGAATTTCTTAAGAAAGGTGGTTGACTGCGTTGTTGATGGGCTTGTTTGGATTTTTTAATGTATGTATGACTCATGTTGGGGTTTCTAAGGATTGGCAGAATGCCTGTATTGTATAAAGGCAAGAGGGCAAATGTGGAAGTTCATATTACAGAGGTAAGTTTGTTGAGTATTCCTGGTAAGCAGTATGGAAGTGGTGATTGAGAGGATGGTGTCATGCAGAACATTGGACTGGGGAAAAACAATATATCAGGAGTGAAAGTGGATGTGTGGATCATGTGTTTGTTTTATAGAATTTGTTTGCAAAATACTTAGAGAAGCAAGGATTTATATATGGCAATTATGGATCTGAAGAAAGGATATGATGGGTTAATAGAGATATTTTTATGGAATGTGTTACAAATAAATGGTGTGGAAGGAAAGATTTTAATAGCAGTGAGGAGTTTTCATCATAAGATTAAGGAAGAGAGGAGGATGAGTGGTTCCAGTTTAAAGTGGGTGTAGGACAGGGGTGTGATGTCATCATGAGTATTTCATCAGTTTCTGGATTGGGTGGGGAGGGAAATGAATATAAGGATCTTGATGAGAAATTCAAGTCTGTAGTTTATTTGGGGTAGGGAGCCTGAAAAGAGAGTTTGATGAAACAGCTGGTAGCAGATTTGACTGAGAAACTGCAGAATTCCAGTTTTGAGTTTGAGAGGATGTGTGAATGGAGAGAGTTGAGAGTAAATGTACATCTTAGGCAAAGTTTTTAAGTTTAGCACTCAAAAGAGACAGATTAGTTGGAGTGTAAGTTTGAATGGAGTGAATTTGAAGGGAGTGGCCTATTCTAGATACTTTGGAATGGACATGACATGAGCCAAACAGTGGATGTGAGGACTAATTTCCTGGTTGCACTGAGGAATGTTTATAAAGAAAGGTCACTGTCTGTGTGGTAAAAATGGGGAATTACCTTTTTATGCTTACCTGCTTTGTCTATGCAGAAAGGGAGATTTGCATTTGTGGGGCACCATCTCATGAACATTCTCCACTATCATACAACTTCCTAAGTTTTATGTATGCTATGTGCATTAACCATTCATCCACCACTTTTACACCTACAAAAGTAGTTCTTTACATCTTTTTTAACTAGTAGATTGCTTGATTTCATGGTATTTTCTCTAATTGCTCTATCCCTACATCTCTTTAAGAACTGTTTGCTGGCCTCATCATTAATCTCTCTTATAAACTTAAAGGTTGTGATCAGGTCACCCCTCATTCTTCTTTCTTCCAAGGTGGGAAAATCTAAAGCCTTAAGTCTTTCCCTGTAACACAGCTTCTTAATTATGGTACCTTCTTTGTTGCCTCACCCCCCCTATGCAGACCTTCTTTATTAGCTATTTTTGCTTCTTTAGGTACATTCATGAAACTTTAGGCCTTGAGGTATGAACAGCTTGTTAAATATTTCCTTAGCAATATACCTGAATGCTGTTCTAACATTTACCAGTAGACTGTTTCTCTCTGATTATTTTCCTTTTATGGAACTCTGGTGGCAGGTTAGGGATGATATTGACTCCCAAGTTCTTCTCACACAAAGAATCCTGGAGCTTTTTCCTTGCCACAGAATAGTCATATTGAGGTCTTCTTTCACATCATCCTGTTCTCAGTACTTTACATTTGCATGGGTTGAATTTCATCAACCATGAATCTGACCAACTTTTGTATCTGTTTAGGTTCCCTTGTAATTTGATGCAACCCATCACAGTTTTTCATTTCCCTTGTGACCTTTGCATCATCTGCAAATGTATTTAAGTAGGATTCCATATCGTTAGGCAAGTCATTTACATAAACCAAGAAGAGTAGTGGCCCATGAACAGAACCTTATGGTCTTCCCCTCATTCCTTCCTGGTGATCCAGCTTCTTAAACAGCTTACCATGAAGAGAGTGTTAAATGCTCTCAGGCAGGCCAAATACAAACATTCCATCAAGCCTTCCCTTTTGTCTAGGATTTAACTCACTCTGTAACTCTTAAGAGGTTTGTTACACATGACTTTCCTTTCCATAAAACCATGGTATCTGTCACTTAAGTAATTTCTCTTAAGAAAGTCATCCACCTGTTTCCAACAATCTTTTCCAGGACCTTACACATCACACTCATTGGTGAGTCTGGTCTGTAGTTCAGCACCTGTTTCTGATCTCCTTTCTTATATATAACATATGCCTCTTTCCATTGCCTTGGCACTTTACCTATCTTTAGTGAAAACTTGAATAGTAATTTATGTGGTTTATTTAGCATACCAGCACACATTTTCAGCACATACGGTGCAATTTCATCATGACCATGAGCCTTTTATGGATCGTCATTTTAGTATTCTGGTAATATCTTTTCTG
The DNA here is from genome assembly GCA_032361705.1 of Panulirus versicolor. NCBI lineage: Eukaryota > Metazoa > Arthropoda > Malacostraca > Decapoda > Palinuridae > Panulirus > Panulirus versicolor. The sequence continues at coordinate 8,643 of JAUUDZ010448321.1, forward strand.
GGTATCTCAGTGATTTCCAGAATCTCCCAGTTCCATCTCCCTGATTCTGGAGCTATATTGTCTTCCACTGTGAAAACAGTTTTTAACTTGTTATTCAGTTTCTCACTTATTCTTATATCATCCTCTACAAGTTTTCCTTCTTAATCACATAGCTACTTCTTAACTGACAACTGACTCCTGATGAACCTATGGAAAAGTTTCAGATTTTCTCTTTCCATGTCCTTAATATTCTTAAGTTCCTTAGTTCCTCCTTTATTATCTTGCTCTCTTCATTCCTTGTTCCCCTATACCTTTTAGGTGCTGGCTGACTGGAGTACCTCCTATCTACTTTTCTAAACCATTGCTTTTTGATAACTTTTATTAAATCATTCTTTCCTCTTTCTTACCATTATTTCCTTATTTGAGGTATGAGGTGCCCATATCTGCTCCTTCATCATAAATTTCACAGGTCTTCTTACCTATGTGGTGAGCCTTGGTTCCTAGCTGCTGAACTCCTTTTCCTTAACTACATTATCATAGAAATTTCTGAGGTTTTTGTAGTTTCCAGAATTATATTTTATCTTGATATGCTGTCTTTCCTCTGCTTTTTTAATGCCTTTACCTTACCTTACTTTCCTACTCCAGGATTCTTTTATGTGGGAGTCCTGCCACATTCAAGAAGCTACCCAAGTCCTTCATGTGAGTTGGTTAGTTGGGTGTTTGGACTTTAGGCCTATCAGCTACCTTGGTTTTTAAGATGGCCATTATTAAGCTACATCTTCCAGATGAAAAATCTTCTATACCTATTTCAGGTATCAAGGATAATTCTGAAACCATGCTCAATTTTGCATTGCAAGTAACCCATTGCAGATGAGATCTCAAGCAAAAAACGGTAATGCTGTGTGCATTTTTGTAGATTAAGCTCCTCTTCCTGCAAGATGACCTATTCTTCCAATCCATAGTTCAACTGTTCCTCTTCTGAGGCCATTCAGGCAAGGGATCATGGACACTGGGCTTGGAAAACTCTCCTTTTTCTGACTTCCACTCAGCTTTTATCACTGTCTGTCGTCATTGCAAGCACGTTATCCATCAGTGATAGGTCTCTGGTCTTTAGCTAAGGGTATCTCCAACAACTTCTGTTGCTCTACCTTTCCTTCACTTTACTGTTCTGCTGACACTATAGCTGCCTCTTCCATAGACAAAGTAACTCTTTTTGGTTCTCGTTTCTTGTCTAACTCAACCTTGGATGACTCTAACTTTCCTTCATCCTCTGATGCTCCTCCCAGTAATCTCTTTTTGGGCTGTCCAATACGTGTTTCTCTCTCTGGACACAAGCAAAGCTTATGGTCCTGATGGCACCCATCCCCATATACTGAAAGGGTGTGCCTCTGAATTTGCACCTGTGGTTGCTTGTCTGTTCTGTTTCTGTTTAAAAGCCAAAACTTTTCCTTCTTGGAAGCATGCATTGATACATTCCATCCCTAAGAAGGTTGACCATGCTGACCCCTCTATCATCCTGTTGCTTTGACATCTACCATTTCCAAAGTCTTTGAATCCCTCTTCAACTCCCATATTCTTAGACACCTCGAAACTCACAGTCTTCTCTCTGATCACCAGTACGGCTTTTGTAAGGCAAGATCCACTGATGATATTGATATTCTTTCCTATCTTACTTATGTCTGGTCATCATCCCTGAAAGATTTTGGGGAGTCTTATGTAGTTGCCTTTGACATATCCAAAGCTTTTGACAGGGTGTGGCATCAGGGTCTCATCTCTGAGCTCCCCATTTTTGGCTTGTTTCCCTCTTTGCTCCTTCATATCTAGCTTCCTCTCCAGCTGATCTATCTCTGTGATTGTTGATGGCTCAGCCTCTTCCCCCTTTCTCCATCAACAGCATCATCCCTCAAGGTTGTGTCCTATCCCCTACACTTTTTTTTTCCCAATAATTTCTTTACTTCCACAAATAATCAAATTCACTCTTATGCTGATGACTCAACATTGCATTCATCCACATCCTTCTATTCTGCTCCTTCTTCTCTCACCCAACTCTGCATCTTGTCCTGACAGAACTCCCTCAATAAACTCAGACTTGGACAGGATATCTTTCTGTGGGATAATGTAATCTAGTCAAGTTAAATGCTTGCAAGACCTGGTTTCTATCAAATTTTCGATCAAAAACTCCTGACATCTCATTTCTCCTTTGACAGTTCTGTAATTCCACTTCTTAATTCAATGAACATACTCGGTATTCCTGTAACATCCACTCTTTCTTGGAAACCCCATATTATGGGAATAGCTAAGTCTGCCTCTAAGGCCTAGGTGTATTGTCTAGGTGTTGAAACTGCTTTTCCTCTAAACAGTCACTCCATTTATACATTTATACAAGGGACTGATTCATCCTTGTATGAAGTACTGCTATCACATCTGGGGTGGTTCTAGCTCTGCATCCCTACTTAACAGAGCTGAGTTGAAAGCAATCTGACTTATAGACTGTCCCAGACTAACTTTTTTCACTTCCTCCAAAATTCATAAATAGTTTCCCTAGTCTCTTTTTTCCCCTCATAATCCTCTCAATATTTCAACTATGGTTTGGCCTTGATGTGAACTTTTCTCCATGGCTGAAGCCTTCAACATAAAAAAAAGACAACTGAGGAGTAAGTGTTCTGTGTCTTCTGAATGCAAGCTGTATATTGGGCATGATGGGCATTGTAGCATGTTGAATCTGTCTGCCATGCAGGAGAAATGGGTAGTCTAGAACAAAGGCAAGAAAGGATAACTGGTATATGACTGGAGAGTTTAATTTTAGATGTGGGTGTGTGTGGTGGAGGGGAGTTTAAGATGGGTAGTAGAGTACTTGTTTAGTGCTTGCCTGGTTATTTCAGTGTATATATGTTTTGCCATTGTTGTGTTTGTTGGAAGTGAGTACAGAGGTTGTTGAAGTGTGAAGTAAGGGAAAGGTTTTATTTCTCCCTGGGGATTGATTATTGGTTATAGAATGGTTTGGATGAGACAGGTTTAACGTTATTGTGCCAAACATTTCTGAAGTATTTTTATATTGTTATGCAGGTGTTGAATGCTTGTGGTGGCTAGGCAGCCAGTGATTGTTTTGAGTGTTCTGTTCTATGTGGTTTGCAGCTTTGTTACACAGTATTTGCTTTTGACAACATGGATGATTAGGCAGGTAAAGTGTAGTTTAGGATATAACAAACGAATTATGTATAGAGGATATTAAGGAATTCTTTTTCTTGTCCAAATCTGATACCAGTAAGTTTTGTGGGTATTCTATTTATTCATGGCTTTGTGTTGAATGTTATGTGTGTATTATATGTGATGTCCAGTATCATATATGGTGTGCAGGTACAAGGAAGAAAAAATATAGTGTGTCACTTTATATGTGACATGGGGAACAGTCTTCCACACTTCACTACAGTACTATAAAATTTGTAATTATACACTTTGCATATTAAATAAATTTTTCAGATAAAAATTGCAAACCCTTTCACCCTCACAGTTTGTGCTTTCACTGCATATGGATAACAGTCCTTCCCCTGGCATTATCATATCCTTATCCCATACCAGCTTGCTCACACAAGCTATCCTTCATTTTCTTGGTCTGCTTTTTCTTTTACCTTTGACTGAATTAACATATATTCTCTTCATCAAATTTCCAACTGCCATGCATTCTGTATCATCACATCATCTCTTAAGGCCTTTGCCCGAGTGCAGTTCTAATGATTTCCTCAAACCCAATGTCTCTTACAAAGTTCCTCTTTACCTTTTCTGTTAATTGCTGCTTAGGTATCGTTTAGTTTTTTCTCTCTAAATATATATATCAGTGGTCTTAAAATATCTTAAGTGTAAAATACAATTAACAGAATGCTATATGGTGAGGAAGTCTTGATATCAGTTATTGTTATCAAACATAGTATACTTCTCACTAATGAGAGACAAAGCAGTTACTTGTTTTATCTTATTTTCATTTGTAATACCCAAGGTTTAAGTTAACTTGGGCACTAGGAAGGATTTTTCTGCTGTCATATTTCTTTGAATGTGGAAAATGGTGTATACTCTACAGAAAGAAAAAGAATGATGCAGATCTCTGTAATATTCTAGTAGAGAAAAGTTATGTTTTTAGGTATGCTGTTTAGTTAAAGAATTTTATTATGCAGTTATGTTTAAAAAATGGGTATGCATCATTTCACAATGTTTTGGGTTAACCACAGCCAGTAAATAGAAATGATTGTTTTGTATTTCAGGAAGTGGTTGTGATTGCCTTTTATTAGACAGGCTTCCCAGTAAACTGGGTCAAACTTAATACCTTAGCTTTCCTAATTACTTTGGATCAAACTAAATACTTGTGCCTAACCACTTTGAATTCATCTGTTTATGACAAATCCATAATCAAGATAAAATGACATATTCTACAAGTATCTAGACCAATGAATACACTTATGGTATTTCATTGCAACTCTTCTTCACCTGATTATCTACTTAAATTTTGGATTGTCTTTCACATATTACCTGTCACCTTTTTCTAAGATAATCTCATTTCCCTTTCTGCCTTCACATTGCCTGGGTTTTAGCTATCAAATTGCTCTGTAAATATAAGTAGAAATCATTGTAACAGCTCCTCATGAACATGAGTTTACATCCTCTCAGCATTTTTTGATAATCAAAATTATGTATGTGTAAATCTATACAAGAGTATGAATACCTTTTGAAGGAAAAAATATTTTTAGTACGAATGATTGTTGTAATGACCTACATAAGTAAAAAAGATATACTAATCAACTACTGATTTTCTTTGAGTAACTTTGTTTGTAATGGCACAAAGGTTTTGAATTTGAAAGAGCTTACATAGCCAGGGTTCCCAGCTATTTAGTGACAAGAGCTTACAAATCCAGGGTACCTAGCAAATGACAGTGTGACCTGTGATGCTAATGCAGTGTTTAGAGAATACAATACTAGTTGTGGAGTACAACTTGGAGCATTGTTTTATTGAATGATATTGAATAAGACAATAGATGTATATGTCAGGAAGTATCTGGAGTTCATTAATGTAAAAGTAGTTAAGACCCTTGTTAGATATCAATAGACTTATAAAGCCCTCATATAACCTGACTTAATAATCAAAATAATTCTTGAAGTGTATTATGATATTCATCTCCTGCTGGGGAGTGCAAGACTACTCGCTGTGTTATCTCTTTGCTGACATATAGCATCATGTTGATAGGGCATTTACCTGAGTGGGACTGGTATATTTTCACTAAAATACTGTATTGTACACTTCGATAAATCTTAACTGCTAGAATGGCTAAGCAGTGTTTTCATAGTTTTTTTTTAATTTCTTTGAATGTGTACATTGTTACTTAATTTTCATTAAAATAACCCACAGTTTCCCTGATATATTCAACTATCATCTTCAATATTGTTCACTATGAAAGGTAACACAAATCTGTCCTCTGCAGCTATTTTGGTAATCACAATGAACTGTACAAAGCACCTAAAACAAAAGATGCCATTTCCCAAAGTAAATTTTGATGCAAGGCTGAGATAGACTTTTCCCCTTGATATGATATACTTGTATAGAATCTACTATTTCTATGCGAGTCACAGGGTTCCTGTAAGCCCATAAATTTTGTAATTCAAGCCCATTAGATGCTTATGCCACAATGAACTGTACTTTCTTTTATTTTCATTTTCTATTTTAACCTAGATACACATTATTCTGTGCTTTAAGTTACCAGTATTTAAAAGAAGTGAAAAAATCTGAATGTTTTGGAAAGAATCACATCACTTAGCTCAGCAAGCCAAAAGCAGCATGCATAGTAGAATGAAAAACTGAATAGTTATTATATGCCCTTGATGGTAAAGTATGGAGTTCAAATTCCTTTTCATGGAATACCTTGTTTAACAAAATGAAAACCTTATGCAAATGTTTTCCGGTTGTGGCATTATAGGATTACAAATATTAAGGAACTTTTTCTTAATCCAAGTGAAAGATGGTTTAATTATCTTGCAGAAAGTTAATTATATTCAAAGTCAGCATTGGTAAATTTGTGTTTATCAGTATAAGCTGTAGAAGTGATCCTAAAAGACACAATTATGTGATATGGTGCTTACTATAATAATGCTAACAGTATTTTTGGAATTGTTCTCAACTCCTTAAGTCTTGTAAGTCAGGGAGTTTAATCAATTGTTACTTGTATGAAATTCCCAGACACCCAGGTTTTAAAACTTCTTAGATCTTTAAAACATTACTTATTTTTAACATTATTTTTCCAGAAATATAATATTACATATGTGTTTTTATCCTTCAAATCCTATACACAATAAAAGAGTACAATCAGAAAATACAATAAAATGATAAAATGCACCAAAAGATTCTCCTTTTACAATATCCTCAGTAATGCAAAATTGATGTAAGTTGTTAAATTTCTAAAACCTATGCCATTTTTGAGTATCCTTAGGGATATTATGAAAACTAAGCTATTTGAATCCAACTAGGAGTCTCTGATATGATTACCAATACACTGTGTCTACACTTAATTGATTTATTGAACTGAATATCCTGTAATGTCAAACCATCAGCAGACAAAATCACTGATATACAGTACACTATTTCTAATGAATAATTTTCACTATTTCAAACTAATTAAGTAATGTCAAACTTTTGAATATCAGTATACAAGTGTTTGTCTTAGTAGGGAATCAGGGAACCCAGTGGTGTCTATCTAGTATTTTGAGTTGTGTATCTAGTAATTTGAGTTGAACTGGATGATTATGAGACATCACATCAGTGCTTCCAGTATGAGCTCACCAAATGCACTTCATTAGAGAAAGGTGCTCTTTCAGGAAAGTGGACAGCACAAGAAACTGTGGAAGACTGGAGTTGCAAACATATGGTTGATGAAAGAATGCCAATCTGTTATAGGTTCCTAGATGATATTAGAATATTCTTGAATGATGTGAATGAAAATGCAGAGCAAAACTAAGATTAATGATGAGAATTATAGTCAAAAGAAAAGTATTGTTACAAGTGGCTTCAATGGAATTAAAATGAGCAACATCACTCCTGTTGTTTTTGTATGGTTGGTACTTCTGATTATTTGTTGTAGTCTTTATGTGATATTAGTTTATATATATCTTTGAAAAAGTATCAAGAATTATTTGTATACCAAAACAGGACAATCAAGTATAATTACCTATTTGTAGTGTACGGGAAGGTTGTTTTGCTCTCTTTGGGTTCTATCTCTTGAACATACTCTACCTTTATACTATTTTCAAACTTAAGGATGCTGTCTTCATTAACTATGTTCTGTCATTTTATTTGTATTTGTCCACCTCTCTTATATTATAAAGGTACTTCTTTACAACCTTTTTAATAGGTTTTCTCCTTAATTTCGCACTATGTTCTCTGCTCTATCCCTTCATCTCTTGAAGAACTGTTCACTGTCTACATCATCAATTTGTTTAAAAAACTTAAAGGTCATCCCCTCCTTCTCAAGGTGGGTAAATTTAAAGCTTCCAGTCTTTCCCTGTAATGCAACTGTCTTCATTCTGCTACCAACATTTTTACCCCCCTTGGACCTTCTTTATTAGTTCCTTATGCATCTTTAGGTCTGATGACAAAGTTGAAAGGAATATTCTAGTTTTGGCCTTACATATGATATAAACAGCTTGCTAAATATTTCACCTACCCATATACTTGCAAGTTATTCTAATATTTGTTAGAAAGTTTGTCACCTTAACTATTTCCCTAATATAGTACTGGTGGCAGGTTTGGGATGATGTTTTCTCCCACATCCTTCTCACACAGAATCCTGAAGCTTATTCTGTCCTAGATCATAATCATATTAAGACTTTTCACTTTGTCTCATCCTCATTACTTTATATTTCCTCAGTTTGAATATCATCAGCCATAAGTATCAGACCAACTTTGGAGTCTGTTTAGGTTCCCTTGCAAGTTGATGCAACCTTCTTTCTTTTCCACTTCTCTCATATCCTTTGCATCACCTGTAAATATATTCAGGTATGAGTCAGTACCTTCAGATAATGAAGAGCATTGGTTTCAGATCACAACCCTGTGGCACTCTGCTGATAACCTCAATGCACTTGGAGAAGGCTTCTCTGAAATGCTTCCCTTGTTCCCTTCCACTAAGATAATATTCTCTTCAGTGAAGAAGTTTTCCCCTATTTCTGCTAGAGATCCAGCTTCTTCATCGGCCTCCTATGTTGTACAATGTCAAATGTTATTTGGCAGTATAGAAAAAAACAATCTACCCAGCTTTTCCTTATGGTGACAACAGCCTCCAAATCTGTCAGGTAATACTGGCTGGGAAAATTTTTCAAGTGATGCAGCACTATAGTAAACAGAGGCCATAACAAAATGCTGCCTAAAAAGGTTATTAGAAAGGATATGAAGAAGTACTGGTTTAGCGTTAGGGTGTTGGATGGCTGGAATAAACTATGATGGCATAGAAAGTTCAGATGGCTCCATGAGTGTAGAACTTTCTCCCCATACTGTACAAATAAGTAATTGCAAATTGGTAATTATTGAGATCACTCTCTCATAAAGGATCCAAGAATTTTCTTATATATGACCTCAATTCCCTAAAACCATGCTGTCTCTCATCTTGTTAAGGTTGTGGAAAAGATAAACAGAAACCAAATAGATGACTTTCCACAGAGAAACTACTTAAGTCTGCAGTTCAGTGCTTGTTCTGTTTCCTTCCTTAAAGATAGGTATCATGTTTGCCCTCTTCTATTCCCATGGCTCTGCCTCTCCAGTGTTCCTGTGCACATCTTCAGCACATGTGGTGATATTTCATCAGGACCATTTACCTTGCCCCGGTGACCTTTTAGTGTTCTTTCTAGATACTTCAATGTTTTCTAAAATGTTCTTACCATTCCATCTCTGGTGTTATGGCTATAGTGCCTTCCACTGTGAAAACATTTTGAATTTGGTATTCGAATCCTCACATATCCTTACATCATCCTCTACAATTCTTCCATCTGAGTCCCTTAGTCTGATTAGCTGCTGTTTAATTACTTTTCTATTGCTGATGAATCTATGGAAGTTTTGGATTTTTTCCTTGCCTTGTCCATGTTTTTTTTTTCAGAGTTTGTTTATTCCTCCATATCCTGCTATACTTATTCCTTCCTCTTTTGCACCTTGCAACTACTGACTGGCTGCAGTACCATCTGTATCTTCAAAACTGCACATCTTGAAGCTCCTCTGCATTTCTATGTCTTATTAAACCATTCTTTCCACTTTCTTACCTTTCTCTCTGTACGCATGCTCGCATTCCTTCAATATAGATTTCACAAAGTCCTGATTTCTGGCCACTGAACTCCGTTTCCCAGTCCATGTTACCTTAGAAACTGTCAAGGTTTTTGTTGTCTCCCCAATTATATCTACTCTTTATTTCTTGTCACCCCTGCTCATTTACCACATAGTCAAAGCTGAGCACTACATGATCCCTTTTCTAGTGGGTGTATAGCTATGTTTATATGTGTAAAGATAAGATCTAGCAATGATGATGTATAATTCCCTCACATCCTAGTTAATTCCCTCACATCTTAGTATGCCAACTGACATACTTGCATTGGAAATTATCAGGTATACAATCCAAAGACTTGTTTTTATGACTCCCTAATACAAGAATCAAAATTCCCTCACTCTGCCTCTCTCTACTGGAAATTCACCATTATCATTATTTTACCGTCTGAGAAGTGAATGTTTTACAAGTGCATGTACCAATCAATTATTCCTTCATTATCATCATTGTACACAAGTTCTGCATGACTGCATATTTTTTGGGAATTATGTAATATGAATAACACTATGCACTTCCCTAAAGTTACTTTTCCCATTATGTATTGTGTGAATGCCTTATTCTCCACAATTTTGTGTTTAAAGGGCCAGTCCTTCCCCTTTTTTGTCTTGTCTTTCCCTCCTTAGTATGATGTACCCCTCTTGGGCAGAGCAGGTGATATCTCATTAGTAAGCTTTGTTTTTATGATACCAGCTGTATCAGGTGCACTTTTATTCATAAGATACTTGAATTCCAACTCTAGTGGTGGCAGCACAGTAAACCCTCACTGCACCGTCTATCATGTACCCCCTTTCAGGCAGATTCCTGCTTTTTTTTTTTCACTTGCCTCAACCAAATGTGGGTTGTTGGCATCCAACCCCAATCTCACACTCACTTTTTCTCACACACAACACTTAGCAACATATAACACACACACACACACGTCTTTATTTCTTTATCTACCTCTGACTTTTTGAATCCTGAACTATCATGAAATTCTTTGGTGTCACCAGTTGGGGTATGGGTGAATCCATGGCCAACTTGACTGCCGTTATGCGACTGGAGTTCATTCCACTTCCACAGCTACAGCTCCTAGACTTAGCTTCTTTCCTTTCCAATTCTGTAATATTTGAGATCTTAATTCTAAATCACACTCTTATGAACACCATCTGATTGCCTCTTCCCCTGATCTTGTACTTCTGTGAAATCAAATTGCCCAAGGCTGCTTTTCCTGTTTTAGTTCCAATGTATGATAAGACCAAGGAGAACATATCAAAATTATTTGTGGTGGTTCAGTATGTAAAGCAAAGCCAAGTATATTTTTTTGTTTACATGCATTTGTGTCAATTTAGATGAGATTATCATGGAATACCTACTTTGCCATAAGAATGTAGACATGAATTACTACAGTCAAATTAGAAAATTCAGATAATCTTGTGAATCCAATGGCAACTCCAGCATTTTTTTTGTTGATTATTTAGGAGTTTAAGTTATTTCTAGGGTCTTCTCACATATATTATCCACACTCAAGCGAGAATTCATATTACCCTTTACCACATTCACCTGTGCATGCATGTCTGCTTCTACTGGTCATTGCTTTTGTCATCTTTTGTACTGTTTTCATGCAGTACATTTATTACATTTACATAAAGAGTTACCATTACCAAACACATTGGTAAATGTAAATGATTCATAAAAGATGGGTCTGGAGGCAGGTGGGATGAGTCTTAGTTTTTCATTGATACTTTGATTAGTGGTGCACCTGAAATATATTTTCTGACATTCAACATTTTTTTGTGAAATTTAAATTGAAAAATTATACACCAAAGTAACAAATTCACTTACCCCAATCAAATGGTAAAATGTGATTTGCTATCCACTGATTTCACTGTTATTTTCCCCAAAATGAAACCCCATCATTAAGCAGGGACCTGGCGTACCAGTAATCATATTGAATAAGGACAATATTCAATGAAGCAGCAACAAGACAAATCATACTATGGATATTAAATTTATGGATCCAGCTATCTTTTATTTCACATAAAGCTCCCCAGTGGTGAAGTATGTTGGAGAAAATATCCAGCCGTATCACAGTGCAACATTACATTAAAACGCATGTGATTTCACTTAATCTCATTTGTGTACTTTATTTTTATGTAAACTTTCGTGCTATGTCTTCGCTAACGTATTTTTTCAAAATTCCAAGTTATCTCAATGGGTGCCTAAGTAGTGTGGCTATTCAGCACATTCACATGGACTGTGTGTTGGCTTTGGCTTCCGGACCTTCCAGGACTGGGCACCGCTGGAGGATTGGCAAAAAGTTCTTTAAACCAAGGTGTGCTATGCAACGAGTGCTTCGGTGATGTGCAAACTTAGGATGATCTCTTGTCATTGCACTTTCAGTGATGAGCTCAACAAGCCATGGATACATGTTTCAGGGACCCACATTGCCAAGGCGATTTATCTGAGTACATGCAGTCATGGGAGACAATGTTAGGTGTAAATACCATGCTGCAAAGGAAAATTTTCCTAATATTTTGTGCTTGTACTGGTGTGGATTGTTGAAGGACTAGTTTGTCTTTCGAAAGGGGTAGGGAGGTACGCTGCATATGGCGGGAAAATGTGGCCCGGGGTAGGCCTGCTGGTTTGCCAGACGTAGAAGGGAAGGTCATTCAGTGTCGCCCGTTATTACACTTTGGATAACAGTCCTTCCAGTCTCCGACATGCCATATTTCAGTTACTGTTGTAGCAACCATGCCTCTAAGAGGAAATTGGGCTTAGCCAGGGAAGCTACTTGCAGCAAGTTTCAAGAAATGCTGTAGAAGAAGCAGCAGGATAGAGATCCGATTCTCACATATTGTTATATCTGGGTTCTCAATTGCTGATCATTTAGCCCAACATTCCCTTATTTTGTGTCTATTCCAGGACGTCACGAGGAGCGTCCTCCCATGTCTGTGGCGGACACGGGTACACATGTTTTGCGTGGCTGGCCGACTTTTGCTTTATTTGGGCTCCGACCTGTCCGGTTGAGTACATTTGGAGGAGGCTTGCGTGACGTGGTTAACCTCTATATGAAGTGCCCGGAGTCTACGAATTGCTACATTCTCATGAATTGAAAGTCTACGCTGCAGATCTCTTTGTGCATTCAACCTGCCATGGCTTTTATGTTCACCGCTGAGGGCGTCGTGCTTCCCTTCAAGACCGGACTCCCCTTTTACGCTGAGCGTAAGACCCCAACCGTTATGTGGCAGCCTCTAGAAAGCGGGTAATGCTGTCTCAGACATATTTTCCGGAGGCTTTTCTCCTGGCTCCCCTAGAGCTCATGATTTTTTTTTTTTTTTTTGGGGGGGGGGGGGTGGAAGGGCTACAAAAACAGACAGCTTACGGCCCCCAAAAGGCTAGGGACAGCCCTGCTTCCTGCTAAGTCGCATGCCCTTTCTGCCACTCGAGGAGAATGTGCCTCGATTGCAAAAGTGGCCACTGCGGTATTTCTCGTCACACGTCTTCACCACATCCATTTTATGCCTTCCGGTGGAGGTTGGTGCTCCACCCCACTGTTGCTTCCACGAGGTAGGTTAGTTGAGAACAGTAGCCGACTCACTAGTACCTGCTGACCCCCTTGGGCTATTGTGCCGCTCCTAGACGCGTACACCATAAGGTTCTACAATGCCGGGCAATATATACCACACATGTAACCTACAAGTGCATGAATGACACGCTGCTGTGTTGAAGGCAACGTGGAACAGACCTTGAACACCTGCAGCTTCCTGAAGTCATGCGCCAGGAAGGGAGTCACGCTTCAACCCGAGAAGTTTCGGTTTTGTAGGATAGGTGGAAGTTTTGGGTTTTCACCTGGGGTGGGAGCATTACAGACCCACCGAAGATAGGCTGTCAGCCATCAAGAACATCCCCATGCCAATCCAGCCCTCTATCACTGACATTCGCTCATGGCACCCGTCCGTTGGCGCTGTTCATGGCTACTGCGACCGTCATGAAGCCCTTAGGTGAACTATTAAAGAAGCCGCTGGGACAAAAAGGACCACTGGGACGAGCAACTCCGTTAGAAATTCGACCAATCGCAGAACCATCTCTCGGCTGGCGAAAGACGATGACAAGACCCACCCACAAAAGACTTTACCGGCTGTAGCATGGAGGAAATACCCGGACCAGTTAGCCAAAGATAGGCAATCAGAAATGATGTGGCCAGGGAGTACTACCAAGTGGATCAGCACTAGATGAGGAACTTGCGTTGAGGGGTTTCAGATGGCAGCCTCTAAGGACAAAATTTATCAGAAGGTAGGTAGGGACAACAGGCATCTCGCTCTCTTGTCAATGAGGGCTAACGCGTTAGGATCCAGGATGCGACCTGCAAATTGTAGGACAAGGGGTCTGGTGGTAGAGTCTCGCATACACCGTCAAGTTGGACGGTAGCAGTCGTCTGTCACTTGCAAATAGACACCACCTTTGACCTACCACCGACACGCGACTTATTGCCCAACCCACTTCACCTAAGGCGGACTAACCTTCATCTGTGAAGACAACCTCTTCTTCCCCATCGGACTCTAGGCGGCCAAGGTGGCTGAACAGTTCCGTGTCAGCTTCCTTTTTGTTATTGTGATGCTTTTTTTTTCTTAAACAATTTCTTCATGGCGTATACGCTGCTGAGTGCATTCTTTTAATATGAAGGGATTCTGTTCACATATTGTTTTCCTCTAATCTCAAGTAACTGTATAATACCTCATGTGTGTGTTTTTCGGTTATATTTCAAAAATGCTCAATTTTTCTTGTCTTGGTGAAGAGGGAGATGTAATCACTTTAAGAAGTACAATATGTTGGGCGTCGTCCCGGCTTGCCGTCAGCCCAGGTAGAGGGAACTACGAGGGAGAGCATTTCGGGCTGGTGACCTCATAAGTTTTTATCGTTAAGTGCAAGTGTTCGTTTTAGGTACACAAGGTCGTGTAAATTAGAAACCATCACTCCGTTGTTCTCTACTGTCAACAAGGGGTAAGCATTTTATTTCTTTTGATCGTTGGTTTTGGAGAGTTTAAGATGACAAAGTCTATTAACGCTGTTTCAATTTCAAAATAGTTCCGAGGGTATTGAGCTTCTTGTACATATTGTCTTTGATCATGGCTAGGCAGCCGGTTATGGAGTGCTCTGCTTTGTGTGGTTTGCTGCTTTGTTTTTTATGTTTTTGGCTGGGTGGACCACTGGGTTATTAAGCAGTAATTTAAGGATAGTTTTTCATGCCCAAATCTGGGCGTAAATTTAGTTTGTATATTACTTTTGTGATGTTTGTGGAGTGTGGAGTAAATGTCGTGTGTATCATATGTATTAACCAGAATAGCTGATATTTCAGTGAACGGGAGTGATGGAAAGGTGCAGATTGGATTCATGTCTGACAAATTGCAATATAATGGTGACTGAAGACGTCTTGGAGATGCAGACCAAAGACATATGGAATATAGTCTGGCGCATACATTATTTAAATTATGCAATTGCATGACTGCTGTTGCTATGTGGTTCTAGACTCTTGATATAATTGTTAGGTCGTGTACATATGAGAGGACTATACTGCTTTTTTGGGAACTTCACTTTAGAGCTTCTTTTGGGGTGATTTTTTTCTTTTTTGTGGCCGACGCAGCTACCATCTGTATAGTTTGGTGAATGTTTTTTGCCATATTTTGAGGGAGGTGTTAAATATATTACGAGTGAGGATGGGTCAGGTGACAGTCATTAGTGTCACGTGCATTGTTGATGTTTATTGCCGCAAATATTGTGAAGCTGGTTGTGGTTGGTTGATGTTGTGAAGTCTGTGTGTAGTGTGTTAGTGGAGTGGTTGAGCCTGAAGCCATGTTGTTTTAGTGGGAGAATATTTTGCCTGATTCTGTTGTGGATTAGATTTTCAGCTTTTTTTCTTACCCAAGACAGAAGGCAATAAGTGTAGGGGTAGTTGTAGGGTTGAGAGGATTATTGTGTTGGTAGTTTTCCAAATGTGGATTTTGTTGTGTAATCTGGATGGTTGAAAATATATCTGATGGTGCTTGGCCTGAAATTGAGCCGGTGTTTAATGCAAAAGTTTGAAAAATCAGGGCTTATTTTCATTTTTTTTTTTGTATTAGTATTAGTGGAAGTGAAGGGTGGGTGAGCAGTTGTCTGAATGGATTTTTTTTTTTTTTAATGACTTTCCTGGTTGGTGTGTTGTT
>JAUUDZ010448322.1:2648-12762 GCA_032361705.1 Panulirus versicolor
AATTTCTAGCACAGTTCCATTCGTAAGTCACTGAAAGTAGTGGAACACGTAACCATTAGACTGTTTAACCATCCGGCGAATTCAAACTTATGCACTTTTTCAGAGGGTGTTGGGCCTGGAAGGTAAGCTTGAAGGCAGGTCGTGTAAAAGGTGGGGAGTTTCTAGTAGATAGTGGTGAAGTGGCGATGAATAAGTTGAGCTGCTCTTCGCTGAAGAGGTGATTAACGCAGGGGAAGGAGGGAGTCTGCTTGTTCAAACCGCTCAGCTCTTTCAGTTCCCCATACCACTGGCAGGTGTCGTCCTGTTTCAGGCAGATGTTGTGGTGTGATAAGGTAACATGATTTTCTCTTTTTCTATCTCAATTTGTGAATAACTTTCTGGTCTCTTTGCTCTATTAACCTCTTAATGTCGGGTGTCATCCAGGACACTCCAAACTGAACCGTTTGTTATCAGTGTGACATTTAAATTTGTTGATGGCCCCAAGATAGTTTGACTATAAGTGGTTCTCTCTCCTCACTAAACTAAAGTCTTCCATCAAAGACTGGGATCAGAATACGTGAAAAGGCAGATAAATTAGCAAAAATTGCCTCGAAGTATATAATTCAGTACCATGCGGGTTACTTGCGAGTAGACTTAATCATTCAGAAAGAATCTAAACAAACTCTCTTGGATTTAAGACGAGGTGAAATAAACAGAAGCAGATCATTCTCCCATTTTTATATCATCTAAGAAAAACCGCACAGTATCATCCCAGAAACAGGATCACTAGTCAGATGCCTTGATGTTGTGGTTACCCAGCTCATGTTGGGTTGAAAATACTTACAGGAGTTTGCCTCTCCTTTTGATACCAAACAGACCAAGTGTAAACTTTGCCTGAAAAGCTGCTCTCAAGTCCTACAGCATTATGAACTGTGCTGTAAAATCAGTGAGTTCCAAGATGAATCCTACCAAACATTACATGTGTAAGCATTTCATCTATAACAATGTTCTATGTCAGATACTTGAAAAGTATCTTAACTTTGACTGTTCTAAATAATTTACTTCTTATATACCTTGTTAAGTAAACAATGATTCTTACTTTACGTTTGTAAACAGTTCACTTGATTTACAAATTGCTGAACAAATCATTCATTATTGTCCAACCCTTAGTAACACTTTTCCACTATGTAACTTATAATGCAATTCAATCATTAAGGCGTCTTCCGCCCTCTTTTACGCCACCACCTACAGGCTCGGTAGGAGTGCACAACGAAGTTGCCGCTCTTGCAGCGAAAATCAAATCAGGGTAAAGAGAGTAGTGAACAAGGTAACCCCAGGCTGTCTGAGGTGTATTAGCTGTTGCTCTTTTGTGGATGATGCCCCTCTGACAACTGCTACAGCTTTGTTAGCTACTGTAGTTACGTAACTATGAGGCTCTGTCCTGCTTTAGTCTTACCTGTCGTTGTAGCTATTACCGTCTGTGCTGCTCCCCCGTCAGCCTGGATCCACCAATACCTCAGGATCTGTTGTTATTTCATTAGCTGCTGCTCGACGTCAGAATTCATACGAAATGTTTATCGTTCAAATACCTTTTTTTAGCTGTGGTGCTAATTAGCTTTAGCTCTCAGAGGTGGAAAATAAAATGCATCATAAGTGAACTAGAAAGGTGGTTTGTGATCAGCGTTGGTAGGGCATCAGGAGACTGCCAAAGGAAGAAAGAGATTGGTTTGGGCCAACGTGAGATATCTGACAAATGCTCCTCACTGATTGAGGGAAGCCCAGCACCTTCTGCTTATTGCCAGCGTCCCAGGTCCTTCCCCTGAATCCCCCCACTCACTCTCTCTCTCTCTCTCTCTCTCTCTCTCTCTCTCTCTCTCTCTCTCTCTCTCTCTCTCTCTCTCTGAACGCCACAACCAGCAGGGTTCCTGAGGGAGGAGTGGGTCTCATGGTAATCGCTGATTCTGTAAGGCGACCAAGCGCCGCGAGCACGGTTGTCCACTTACTTCGATTCTGGAATTAAATAAAATATCAGATGCTGGAAAATTAAGCAGGCTTAATTAACGTGAGGAGCGGCAAGCTCATCATAATTATTAAAATCATAATAGGAATTATACAAAGTCTGGCGGAACAAACGCAAAAATCATATTGCAACCCAAAATGAATCAATGATCCGTTAACATTCGTACATGTATATATACACAGACACATAGGCACACGCATACATCAACAGACTGAGAGTGAAGATGTAGAAATGTACATAGATTACAGATAAGTATATTAATTACAGATAAGTATATAGATTCAGTAAACGTTATACACAAAGTACAAATACAAATAATCACAAAAGCTATCCATAGTCAATCATGTCAACATGCTGGTCCCTGAATAGATAAGTGGGACGATGAACATGAAGATAGACTGATAGACAATCGCATAGGCGGACAGGAAAACACCGAGGCATCTCATAACGTACGTCAAGTCTAGAAAGGATAATACACATGTGCCTCCTGGGGTCTCCCGCCGCACCAGACAAGCGGCGACGTGCTCCCCTGCACACCAGAAAGAACACTATTTCCCTGTATATTTTCCGCGTACAAGTACGTATTAATTATTCAGGAATATCTGAAAGTGGGCTGTTGGAACTGTGATCGGATTACCCGGCCTCACTGTGAGGGTGTTTGTTAAACCTGACGCTCCCCGGGCGGCAGGTGTTGACTGATGGAGAATGGCGAGGGAGGGAGAGATTGACAGTACCAGAGTGAGAGTGAGAAATCAGTGGACTGAATCTTGATGATATATCATTATGAAATACCTCTTGTACTAAAATGATCCAAAGGAACAACTGGTAGATCCTTATCATCCAAGTAGGAGACGCCTCACACACCGCTCCTTACTGAGTTTCTTGACATTACCAGTTCAAGACGAGACCTAAGATCCTGGGAATCTTGAGATCCCAACAGGCAAGAGCAGCTGTCCCCTATATCTTGTCTCATTACCTCTGAAGCTACTTCCCAGTTGTTCCCATATGCTTGAAGACGTCCCCTTCTATCATTAATGTGGTATAGCCTGACGTTCACGTCTTGATGTTCACAGTGCCGCCTTACATCGTGGACAGCGAGAGCTCGGGCGACGTCATGGTGCAGGAGGGCAACAACATCACCCTGACCTGCAGTGCTACAGGCACCCCGACCCCATCCATAACGTGGCGCCGTGAGGACCACCTCAAGATCAACCTCAACAAGACCCACGCAGGTGAGTACTTCCTCCTCCTGGAGGAAGACCACGTCCTGAGTCGAGTTGATATCATTTCCACTTAGTTACTTTGACGTCCTAACGTACCCTAACATATCACCAGGCTACTGAGAAGTTTCCTAACTTTTCCTAATGTAAAGAGTTCACTTATCACGTAACTTGTTAAACAGTTCAGTCATCATGATACAGTTGTTGGTCATTTCGTAAAGCTTTTTGTGACAAAATTCAAGATAGAAATAAAGAGTGACATAAAAAGTGTGGCTACTTCTTCATTTGATAAGTTGACCATTTTTCAGCCATTGTTCATTTCTAAACGAAAGATACAAATATACTTTCAGTAACCCATAATGTTTCTAAGTTTGTCTCTACTTGTGTCTGATTCCTACTGGCGTCCCTTGCTCACTCTTGCCCTCACCGAATTCCTCACTGGGTCTCTGACCTCCCTAACTAGGTCTCTGTATCTTTGATCGTGACTCTAACTCGGTCCCTGAGTCCTTGACCGGGTTGCTCACCGTGCCCCTGACCATGTCCTCTTTGCTCCACAGTGACGGAGTACAACGGGGCCAGCCTGCAGCTAGGGCGGGTCAGTAGGATGGACATGGCTGCCTACCTGTGTATCGCCAGGAACGGTGTCCCGCCCATCGTCAGCAAGAGGATCCAGGTCAGCGTCAACTGTGAGTGTCAGCTGCCCACCGCCTCGCCTCTTGTCTGTAATATCTTTAACTTCTTCAGGACGACGGTATGACTATGTTGGACTACGTGGTTCACTCGACCCTTAAGGTCAGGCCAAAAGACACATCATACCAAGGAGTCGTACCGTCATACTTAGGGGTCGTACCTTCGAGCTTAAGAAGTTAATTTTTCTTTCAATCATTATCAAATTCATAGCAATATAATCAATCACTGTACATTTTATTCCCACTCAACGTATTGCCTATTTGCATTTCTTCTATCTATTAACATACTGACTGTTGTATTCATATAATTGCCTTCCAGATAAGCTTGGTTTTCCTACGAACTGTTTCCCACACACATTCTTACGCCACCCACAGAAGACCCACAGAACAAACAATCATCAGCAGTTTATGTCTTGCCTCTGGCATGTAGGAAGCTGCCAAAGAGTTTACTCTTACGACTTAGTCTTATCTTATTTGAAAACAGTTCTCATGATACTCATCCGTTGGAGAATTGTGACACCCATCTGTATGAGTTATGTCTTTATGTTGTGTCATAAGGTCAGGACTCAGTCTGAGATTCAAACTAGCCAAGTTGTGGACAGTGGTGTTATTGGTCGTTGCTCGCGGCCACAAATACTTCATGTCAACAATATGATTCCTTATAACTGCAGTATCTTTACCCCATTTTATCTGCGGAGTTCATAGTGTCGATCATTGATCACAGAGGATTTTGGCCGAGCTAACGAGCCATGTTCTGCAAGTAACATCACTGGTATGTGATTTTCTGTGAGGAGGAACGAAGGTTGGTATCCCTATTTACTGCTGGAGAAGGTTAGACATTAAAATTTCAGAAGTGTCTCACACTTACTGACAAGTGATTCCCTGGATATCTAGATCGAAGTCCGTGGTTGCATACCTGAGCAGTCAGCGATGGACTGAAAGACTGATATACAAGTGTGGCTGCACAGCTGACTCCTTATATATATCCCCTGCCTAAGAAGTATATTCTAAACAACGAAGATGTCACCTTGGAAGTATACAGAAAGTCATCACAATTTCGAGTTGGTCAGTTTAAACCCAGTGATCATGATCACTTGTGATGCAAGATGTTGATCAACTGCTACGACTGAATCTTTTAGTTCCGACCCCACTGAACCTTACTGGGGTCGAGACAGCAGACAGCCTCTCAGGTCCAGCCTCGCGGTTATGCTATGGTTTCCTATGTTTTAAAGACAAACATTTGTGACCATAAGAAAGTTGTTAAACGTATTTCGATTATTGATATCAGTAATTACGGAAATAGTATTAAAAACAATCCACTAATGATCATAGCAGGTCTCTGGTGAGTTTAGCACTAATATGGTACACAGCCATACCCTTCCTAGCCTCTTTTTGATAGACCACCTTTACAACCAGTGACCCATATCAGACCAGCCATCTCGGTCGCAGGTGAACCCGCCCTCCGCTCCATCATCTGAAAAAGTATTTTTAAACCCACGCGTCTGGCAGTGAGCCACTGGCCCCCACGCTCACCCCTTGATGCGGACGGATCGTGTAGTGCGTCGCACGCACCACGGACCCTGCAGCACGACCGACGAACACGACTTCAGTGTACGACACTGAGGTTGTATCGTCGACAAGTGAGGACATGATCCATCACCTCAGCTCATCCTCAGCACAGCACGCACCCTGGCCGTCAACATCCTCCTGTCTTATCAAGATTATTCCCATATAATCACAGTCTCTCTTGTGTTGTACCAGCTTCTCCTGTATTAACGCAGTTCCTCTTGTATTACCACACTCCTTCCTGTATTATCACAGTCCCTCCAGTACTATCGCAGATCATCCTGTCATATCAAAGTTCCTTCTTTGTTATCCCACTCCCAACTGTATTACTACAGTTTTTCCTCTGCCAATATAATTCCTCCTGTATCATTACACAGCTCCGCCTTATGCAACGCCCAGAATGTAATGCCTGTCTGAAACACCCACGCCCACCTTGACCCACCCACCCACCCACCCTCACTACTCAACGAACATGACCCCTGCCGCCCATGAGTGCTACCTAACACCCGACAACCCCACCACAAACACCAACCCTTCACCACACACCTGCCAGCAGCAGCAGCCAGCCTGTGGCTTGACCATGAACGATGCTGTCTTGTGCCCACAGTCCCGCCCATGATGAGCATCCCGCACCAGCTGGTTGGCGCGCCCTTGGGGTACAGCATCACCCTCGAGTGTACCATCGAGGCTCACCCGCCCGCCCTCACCTACTGGACCCGGGGCCAGGGCATCATGCTTCACCAGGGCCGCAAGTACCGCATTACTGAACGGGTAACGTCCCTAGTGCCTTGTACCGTCCCACTATTTCTCACTTGTGCTGCCGCACTCACCTGCTTCCCTACTGTTGCCTCAGTAACACTGCCTCACTAGTACTGCCTCACTAGTACTGCCTCACTAGTACTGCTTCACTAGTACTGCCTCACTAGTACTGCCTCACTAGTACTGCTTCACTAGTACTGCCTCACTAGTACTGTTTCACTAGTACTGCCTCACCAATACTGCCTCACTAGCACTGCCTCAATAGTACTGCCTCATTAGTACTCCTTAGACAATTCTCGATTCACACATCATTTCGTAAGGTTTTAGTTTAGTCAACCAAAATAAACTTTCCCAGTTGTGTCACACATTAACGACCGTACTACTTTATATGCTTATAACTGTAACAATTCAAAGTGTTTAGCACTCTAATAACTGTACCATTACTTAAAGAGTACAGTATTTCATTCTAATAAATGTACGAATTACCATTACGTATAACATGGTAATAAAACTTCCATTTATCATTATGTATATCACTATGATAAATGAAACAATTATCATTAGGTATATGATGGTAATAACCAATTATCATTAGGTATATCACTGTAATAAATGTACCAATTATGGTATATAATGGTAATCACCATCTGTCATTAGGTATATCTTGGTAATAAATGTACCCATTATCATTTGGTATATCATAGTTATAAATGTGCCAATTATCATTACATATATAATGGTAATAACCAGTTATCATTAAGTATACCATGGTTATAAACATATCAATTATCATAGGATATATCGCCCTAAGGATTGTGCTAGTTTTCATAAGGTAAATATCATTAATAACTGTATCAATTTTCATAACAGCAGAGCCTATACCCTTCAGACTTAGAGACTGAAGCTCTCATAGTAGTAGTTCATAGACAGGCAGACCTCAACAAAATATCATCGGGTGTGTGTATGGTAACACCATAGATTCTAATTATAGTATTTTAAGTCGTACGTCTAACCCGGGCAACCGTGACCACTTCCGTTTCTGCCGGCAGGTGGGGGAGGTGTCGTACCGGACGCACATGAAGCTAAACATTAAGAGCTTGAAAGGAGACGACTACGGTCCTTACAAGTGCGTTGCCAAGAACTCTCGGGGTGAGACGGAAGGACTCATCAAGCTCTACGGTGAGTGTAGGGGGAGGAGGCTGGCATGGGGAGAGGTGAGGGCACAGTCAATAGGAATTACATGTGATTAGGGGCACGCAAGTGGTGACATGAGTTAGAGGTGAGCACACGGCAACAGGTGGGAGTGAGGGCTGGCCTCACAGCAACAGGCGGGAGTGAGGACTGGCCACACAGCAACAGGTGGGAGTGAGGACTGGCCACACCGCAACAGGTGGGAGTGAGAGGTGTCCACACAGCAACAGGTGGGAGTGAGGGCTGGCCACACAGCAACAGGTGGGAGTGAGGGCTGGCCACATAGCAACAGATGGGAATGAAATGGAGCCACACAACAGGGTTAGGGATGAGGGTTCAAATGTCTAGATAATCTTAGACATTTCATCCACAGTGAGTGTGTTATCGTACCTGGCCACCAAGTAAGCACTGTTCTAAGTATCAATCAAGATGATTCTTTGCCTAATTATTAGATGGTATATAGATCGATGGATAGATAGATAGATAAAGTAGATATTGATTGATATTTGCGCATGTGTTTGTTTTTTACAAATGGTACTTTTATATATATGTTTGATGTCTGTGTACTTTGTCAAGTAAGTTTGAATCAGAGAGAAAAGAGGTAAGGCAAACGGTCAAGGTAAGGACACTGTTGGGGTATTTAGACAGATGTGGAGTCAACATGGTAGTAGTGTGGGGCAAGACTGTAAGCAAGACGCAGGACGAAGATCCAAACGGAACATTAAGGGAAGTAGGAAAATCGGGAGAATATATGTCTGAGGAGTGATGGCAAGTGAAGTGAGAGTGGGGGGCGGGAGCGTGAAGGTAGACGGCGTTACCATGAGCAAGGTGGTGGAGTGGACGAGCGAGTGGGTGGGTATGGCAAGGGAGAAATATTCCCCTGGGAACTATTACTCAGTTACTGCGGTGGGTTAAGAGGCATTACTGGCTGGGGCAGGCCGGCAGGACCAGGGCGGTCGTATGTACTGACCACAGACCTGCAGCTGGTACAGGGGCAAGCAAGGTAAGGCACGGGGAGATAAAACAGAGGAAGGTAAACCTGAAGAAGATAAAGAGAGGAAGTTAAGGTAAGGGATATTGTAATAGGAAGAGATAAGATTGAAGAGAAAGTGATGGAAATTGATGTCTGTAAATCTATGCCTATTAACATCTTTTTGCCAGCCTTCTCTCGTATAGTAGTACGGTTCTGTTCAGTTTTCAAATACTGCAACTCAACATTACAAAACATTCCTCCTAAAAGCTGGGAGTATTGTGTAGGAGTCGTGATTATTGCATTTGTGATCTGCTGTCTCAAATGTACAGGGGTTTTATCTACCCAGTACGGAGGACTGGTTCTTCTTCCACCTTTCTATTAGCTAAAGTGGAATCAAAAGGCCTTCTGTCTCATCAGTTTTCCGAGCCTCTTTTCTCTATAATAATTTCTTGTTATCCACCATGATGTTGCCGCTTTCTCCTTGTTCATCAGATATTATTTGTTTCCTGCTCTCGTGAGCTGTGACCCCGCCACTCAGGCTTGGGCCCATGGTAAACGTCCACTTCTCAGTTTTTGTGTATAGATCGTCATACGAGGATTGACCGTTAGGATTTCTCCTTCTCTCCTGCAACAGCGAATACAGAATTATCCTTCTTTTGTTCCTTCATCTTCCTATAAACTTCTTCCTTCATGAGTCAGGTCTACAATCATCTGAGGAGCCACATGGAGATCTCTATCTTCGACTAAGTATTTTTCACACACAGTCTTCAAAGCAAAAACCTAATCGATAGACTCTCTCCCACACTGAAGCCATATTGTTCCTCTCTGGTCTGTTCTCCCTGCATGCTACCACCCACCTACTCAATCACCGCTTTCTCATGCAACACGCCAGGAATAAACAAATTTGCATTTGCGTCATTTGTGCATTTACTTCTGTCCCCTCTTGCCTTTTTGTACAATGAAACTGGACGTGCATCTCTGCAACCCTCACTTTGAACCATGAATATAATGAGCATCTTATCTGACTTGTCAACTACACCGCCTTGCCTTTCCTTGAGAGATTAAACGGCACTGCCATCCACGCTTCGCCATCCTTCATCTTCCTTGATGATGATGATAGAAATAATGACAACAAGAGTTGACCGTTGATGGTAGTAGTTGTAGCTAGAGGCTGGAAATATACAACACTGGAAAGGGAGACTGAAAAGATTGTGTGCATGTGCGTGTGTACATACATACAGGCTCCACTGAAGATTGTACAATACACACTAAACAGGGTATGTAAGAAAACGTAAGAAAGTGGGAGATGAAGGAAAACGATCAAGTGACGAGGGAAAAATTAGATTTAATGAAGGGAATTTACGATGATGAAGGAATTTCCAAAGTTTATAGTGGCGAACTAATCATCCATGTGGGTGACTAAGAGGGAATCGTAAAGTAAGGAAGGCGAGTGTTTGACAGGAGGATGAGAGAACTGATGACAGCGGTCACAGAAAGTTATGCTCTCGAAAACTTAGCAATACTTAATGGCTGAAGCACACCGACTTTGTGGTGGCTGATCATATTATAGAAATACCGTGGGCGTATAAACAGTCACCTGCCATGAGACGCTTATAGGAAAAGACTGCCATTATTTCCATGTTTCTTTTATTGTTAGTTGCTTAACAGCATTAGTTTTCACATATCATCAATATATAACATATATA
The DNA here is from genome assembly GCA_032361705.1 of Panulirus versicolor. Taxonomy (NCBI): domain Eukaryota; kingdom Metazoa; phylum Arthropoda; class Malacostraca; order Decapoda; family Palinuridae; genus Panulirus; species Panulirus versicolor. The sequence continues at coordinate 12,752 of JAUUDZ010448322.1, forward strand.
TATATAACCTG
>JAUUDZ010448333.1:0-12761 GCA_032361705.1 Panulirus versicolor
AACACTGAACACCCCATGTACACCAATTATTCCCTCAACTGCCACATTACTCACCTTTGCATTCAAATCACCCATCATTATAACCCGGTCTCATACATCAAAACTGCTAACACACTCACTCAGCTGCTCCCAAAACATTTTTCTTATGCTTTGAAATTACTTCTTTGTAGCTTCTCTGAAAAGTTTCTTGCTTAATCTCATGTTACAACCTTTAGTTGCCGTATCCTTGCGTCTTTCAAAGAACTGTTCACTGTTGACTTCATCAAACTAGCAGATGTGAATATCTCTTTACACAGTATGGAGAGAGAGAGAGAGAGAGAGAGAGAGAGAGAGAGAGAGAGTGCACTTGAAGGGTCCTATCTCCTGAGCTATCTATGCCATTAAGTAGCCTTTAAAACCTTGATAAACTTCTTGATTTCACTGTCTCACTGTTTAGTTTATTCTAACCATCCACCTCCTGTGCTTTTTAACATCTCTTTTTTAACTAGCTTTTAGCCCAGCTTTTAACCCCGGCCTCTAGTTACTCTGGTGCTGCATCCCATGAAGAATTACTCACTGTCAGTGTTATCCATCTGATTTAGAAACTTGAAGGTTGCTATGAGGTCCCTTGCCTCTCTCCTGTGTTTGTGTGCTTGTTTGTCTGTTTTTTTACCTGAGTTGGCTTTGATGACTCAAGCTATTTCTACCCTTTTCCCCACAGAGAAGGGCAGGCATCACAGGAGGACTGGCACCGCCTCTATGGCAAGTGCTCTGGCAACGAGATCTACCACATCAAGCTGAGTGATTCTCGTTTCTTTGGGGAGTACGAAGGCAAGAGTTTCACCTATGCCAGCTTCCACTCCCACAGAAAGTTAGTCTCTCCCTTCTCTTGCCCCATTTATGTTTTACATTCCATGTGCCTCATTCTGATCCTGTTTTAGACAGCAAGATAAAGTTTTTGATGTGAAACGTTCATTCAAACAAACACAGAACATACACAGGTACACACACATGGAGGTGGAGGTGGGCTGCATTCGTGGAATGCAAGAGGATATTCAATGTTGTCTCTCACATGAAGTTCATAGAAAAATATTCATAAGGGGAGCATATGGAGGTACTCCTTTGGTGAACCTATCTTTTCCCAAGTGGTAAGGAACAAAAAATACATCAGAGACACTTCCATAATTAGGTTTGGATAACTAGGTGCAGTACAGGTGCAGTGATCAGACTTGAGAGGCAAAAGCTAGTTTTGATCTGTATTGTGAATAGCTTACCAGACATTTCCTTATTGACCTATTTTACTTCAATATGATTCATATGTTTGACAGCATACAATTTGTGTATTTCACAATTCTCTTGACATGCACCTCTAGTGACAGATTAGGTACAATGTCAACTCCCAGGTTTCTTTCAGTCATAGATGCTTTTATTTTAGTTCCTGATTGGTATTAGATATACTAAGGTTTTCTTTGAGTGTATCTCATCTTCATTACCTTGCTATTTCTCATGTTAAATTTCATAACCCATTTATCAGATCACCTTTAAAGTTTTTCCAGGTTCCCTTGTAAGATGATGCAATCAATGTTATTCTTAATCTCTTTCATGGCCTGGGCATCATCCACAAACATATCTAAGTAGGAGTCTATTGCATCTGGGAAGTTATTCACATATATTAAGAATGACAGTAGGCCCAAGACCAAGCATCCTAGCATGTTGCTTATCACCCCAGTGAATTTTGAGAACCCCCTTCTTACCTATGACCTTTGACTTCTTGACTCGAGTAATCTTCTAAATATTGGGCCTTTGGAATGGTGTACTGCATAAGAAAGGCTGAGTAAAAACTCAGCCACAGTCACCATCAGCACGAGACCAGTTTCCTACTAGCATCTTTTATACCAGCATTGATCATCTATCTACAAAGCTGGAATACCTAAAGGCTATGTATTCTGCTGTTGTGGCCCATTTTGGTGTGATAATTGATGCGATCAGTGCAAAGGGAAATGATAATGTTGATATATGTCAAAGGGCTGCAAGGTTGCAGCAATGTGTCTAGAGGGCCTGGTGGATTCCATCTTTTATGAATTCCTTCAATATGTTCAGTATCCAGAAGGTAAGTCAGAGGTGATGAAAAACCCTCTAGATGCCCTTTGTAAACTCATCACCGTGCTACTAGATATTGCTCTGCCCTGTGTGGCTTTAATAATCTGTGATTATCATGGTGTCAAATGCTGAAGGGGAACATTCATTCTTTGAATTGCATGAAAAATCGACTGCATGGAATGCTGTCTCAGGAGAAACACGGGCTTGGCAGTTCTTATCTGGGAGTAAGATATATCGATATATAATTGATTTTTCTAGAGAAGTGTTGCAAGAAATATGTCTAAGGTTGAGAAAGCAGTTAAGGAACTTTATTTTAATTTGTGCTATTGAAAAGTTGATCTTTATTTCCCCATGGCATTGACAAGGCTTTTAGATCGGGAAGGTTTATATGCTTTTGTACTTTCCTTTTGCTAAATAGAATGTTACAAGTTATAGGTTAGTTTCCACAATTATTTTTGTGGTTGAAATATAGGGAAACAGATTCCACATACTTTCTGCTGGATGTAAACCAAGCATGCTATCCAGTCAATGACTGGCTCCTGTAGAACTTGTATATGCAGTCTTATATTGTCATGCTTTTTAATTTAAGTTTAAGGAAGTTAAGCCCTCCCAGCTATTCTTGTGCCTGAGGCTCCATGCTACTTTGACATGACTCTAGCTAGCTTTCATGTTCCTCATATCCTGATTGAAAGCCTAAAAAATTTCTTCAAGATTCTCACAAAAAAATTGTGGAAGTATGGGTTAGCATAATCTATTTTCCAAAGTCTGTAACTTTAAATTACATGTGGCATATGTGGGATATATCCCCTAGATTAATCTAATCACCATGCATGATTGTTTCATAACTGGCACTTTAGGTAGAGGAAGCTTGTCTTGGGGGTTAGACTATGATGGGCCATTATCAGACTTTTAAAAAATATTCAAAAGTTTGATCATTGATATCAATAAAAGCAACTATTTGGGTAACATCTGGTCATAAATGATATACACTTAAATGGAAATATGCACTTCCTTGCATAAAATCGATAATTAGTCAGTGATGCAGGCAAGATTATGGTTTCCTTTGGTGTCAGATTCTTTGATGACAGAGTTGACATATATATCAACATCTTGGTGAATGTAGAGAGCAGTAGTGCTGGTCAACCCCTCGTCAGTCATTAATATATATCTAAAGGTGTCAATGAGCATTGAATGATCTCTCAGTTGTGGCATTGAAGACTGGCGTGGTCAGCAGAGAGTGAGGGATGACATGGATATTCAGATGCATCCTATTAGTAATGGCATCAGGAAGGGTAGACAACATTCTGGGAACTTCATGTGTTGATTTGCCATCAGATTTTTGTTCTATGTCAGCCAATACAGTATGTGGGAGGAAAGACGTATGTTCTTTTTTAATACCATACCAGATGTAATCTATCAGTTTATCAATAAAATCTGGGAGGATTTACTGAGGACACAGTTGGAATAGGGGTTTGCTGAGTCTGGCAAGTTGAATGATAGAATTGATGATAAAAGGCAAGATGCTGGTGTGTTTAGGTACTGAGTCTTTCTTCATGCAATTTAGGAATCTTTGGGAGATGCATTCACATAGTCTCCAAATTCACATGCTGTGGTTCATATGCTGTTATAGAAAGTGTCATCCCCTAATTTCTTTTGAAGGAAGAAACGAGGAATCACTTGTGGTGCATTAAGTAGATTGCAGTTTTTAGCTTGGAGCACATTATACAGTGGCATCAAGAACCTTAGAAGATGACTGCAGATTTGGAGGTAGATGATGAAGTTGAATATTAGCATAGAGTAGCAAGACCATGAATGTGATCAGGTTACCCATCTCTCTTCTCCTCTCCATGAAGGACAGATGCATAACCCTTAGCCTTTCATTATAGCTTAGCTTTCCATATTTAGGTACCATTTTAAGTTTCCTTCTCTGGACCTTCATAATCAAATCTTAGAGCTTCTTTAGGTGCAGTAATCAGACATTTTGAGCATAATCCAATTTTAGTGTAATGAGATTTGTGAGAAGTTTACCAAACATTTGTTTATCCTTATACTTAAATTCAAATTCATTTTTCATATCTGCCAGCAGACAGTTTGCCTCTCAGAATACTGATGTGTAGCTTCAGTGTTAGACACAATGTCTACTCCTAAGATGCTTTCAGTTATAGATTCCTGTCACTTATTTTCTGCTTGGTGATATTTGTACCAAAGCTTTCTTTTACTTGATTGGACTGAATTTCTTCATGCATCTATCAGAGCAACTTTGGAGTTTGTTCTGGTTGTCCTGCAAGCTGATGCAATCATCATTTTCACTTGTATCTCTCATGACCTTAGTATCATCTACAAAAAAGTCTAGGTAAGAGTCTAGTCCATGTTTCAGGTCATTTACATACACCAAAAATAGCAGTATATTCATGAGAACAATATTTTGATTTCATCCATTTGATTTTGTATTGCAAATATACAAGTTTCTGCTTACAGACACCTGTATGTGCTGTATTGGTGTTCAAGTAGTAATCGCCAATGTTCTATCATAGCCATTCTTATGTAGTTGCTCCTCAGAGCCTCTTTCCTGCAGAATGGGGTCACGTTCCATGTTTCCCAGGTATGGCGTGGCTTTGGTTGGGGTGCGGCCGGCTGAGCTGCCTGAGTTCTACGAGGACACCATCTTGTTGAATCCTGGCCCTAGACACATAATGAAAAAGACTGACATGTGTTTTTACATGAGCATCACCAAGGAAGAGAATAGTGCCTTTGTGGTGGGAACTAACACCACCAGCAGTCAAGAGGGAAGAGTGGAAGGAGGGGACTCCTCCCTCAAAGACCCTGAAAAGGGGAATGTGGAGAAAAGTGATCGTGAGGAGCCTGTTCCTAAGCCAAGATCAGGTAAGTTTTCACTTTACTAACACCTCTTGGGACAAGTTGGGACAGATTTCATAAATGCATATTCTTCCTAAACATTCCTTTTGTAGACATTAAATGTTTTATTTCCTTCCTGTCGCTTAAATTCTTTTTTAAATGCCACTTATTTGTTTTCTCCTCTTCAGTAACTATTCAATCAGTTTCTCAGAAGTTAGTAATTCATGTGAAGCGCTATCACACTCTGTCATACCCTACGGCAGCAGTCACTAGCTTTGTACATGCTGTTCATGCGAGGTATCTATTTGCAGAAGATCTTAACTTCAAGTAAACTACATTTGGTACTTTTCACTTGTAGGCCGACGATGTGTCCTGCTCAAGCTGCGACGCAACGGTATGGATGGGAAGCCTTTCCTGTACAGCAACCCCCGTACTTAACCCCACAGTGATTTTTTCTTAGCATTTAGGCGCAGAGGCAGTCAGCTCTAAATTTTTCTTTTAGTGATCACTTTATGATCCATCAGGATTCTATTGCTGGTGCGTAACCACCAGATTGCATCCTCATGTAGGCTGAATCTAAAACTAGAACTTTAGTTAGATTTTGTGTCTGAGTACAGTGTAAATAATCATGGCTTAGCTGAAATATGAAACAAAAGGAAATGCATTAAGGTCCATACACATGGATTTTATTGTCAGTTAAACAATGAATACAAAGGCATACACTTATCATTTCAAGTAGGAAAGTCGTATTACATTTTTTCATTTTAAAACTGACTTTGTCTCTGTACATTAGGTATTACTTCCCAGTGATATTTCCGTCCTTCAAAAGGCATTTATAAATCAAGAAAAAGCACATGATAGGGTTGATAGAGAGGCCTTTTGGAAGGTTATGCATACTCATGGGACAAACAAGAAGATAATAGATACAATGAGAAACTTTTTCTGGGAGAGTAAAGCATGCATGTGGATATTAAGGGAGGAAGGTGAGTGGTTCCTGGTGAAAGTGGCTCTGGATCAAACATGTACTTCCCAGTGATGAAATATCTCAGTTCCTCAAAAGATATATATAGAGCAAGAAAAGTGCATGATAGGGTTGATGAGAGGCTTTATGGAAGGTAATGGTGGAATTATGGGACAAACAGAAAGTTACTCAATAGTGTGAAAATTTTTATGGGGGGAGAGTAAAGCATACATAGGGATAGGAACATGGAGCTGGATCAAAGATGTGCAACATTGCTATGGTTGTTTAATCTTTTTATGGATTGGGTGGTAAGGAAGGTAAATTTAAGGGGTCTCATAGTGAGGGATAGGTCCATGGTACACTGGATGGGGGCATGTAAGATGAATTGATTTCTGTTTGCATTTGATATGATATAGGTGGCAGTTTCCAGCAAGAAACTACAGAAGCTGGTGTCCAAGTTTGGGAGAGTGTGTTAGAGGAGGAATTTGAGAGTTAATGTGAACAAAAGCACTGTTAGGTAGTGAGATTCAGAAGTTGGGGTACAATAGGATGGTTTAAGCATGAGCTTGAATAGGGAGAGTGAGGTAGGCAGAGTGCTTTAGGTACCTAGGAGTAGACATAGCAGTGGATGGAACTATGGGAACTGACACATCGTAGAGTGAGAGAAGGGACAAAGGTCCTTGGTGGATTGAGAGAGTGTGGAAGATGTCACTATCTGTGAAAAGAAGGATATGTGTCTTTAGTGGTGTATGTCACAAAAGTGCTTTATAGAATAGGGTGGATGTATAGGAGATTATATGCCTGAGGACAACATGTGATGTGAGGAGGGTTGTTTGTGTAAGGAACAGGATTGTAAGAGAGATGTATGGTTGAGATGAAAGTAGTATTAGGAAAGCTTACCCGGTTGAGCTGAAATTTCATTGACATATGGCAAGGAGGAACAAAATGAAAGAAACTAAGGGGTTGAATGTATCAGAAGTGATAGGCAAGGAGGAGGGAGAGACCAAAAAGGTGATGGAAGGATTAAGTGAAAGAGACATTGATTTATTATTGTTGGAGCCAGAACATTCAACAGGGTAAAGGGCATACATGTGATGGAATAAATTGAAGCAGTGTGGTATACAGGCTGGCATTCTAGCAACAAAGATACAGTATCTCTTTGTTGCACATAACACTTATTTCACACAATTCATTCTTCATAGCTCTATATTTTCCTGTGGTAAACACTGTGCAGTGGCCCTGCCTTTTGGCAAAATGGTAGGAGCAGTAAATGGAAGTAGTAGATAGCATCAGAGCTATGTGGTTTCAGAAGTGGTAGAAGATGTGTGTATTGTTTTGAAGCATGTGTGTGAGAAATGCTTAGAGAAGCATGATTTGTATGTGGTATTTATCATCCTAGAGAAAGCATATGATTAGGTTAATGGAGATGCCTTGTGGAAGGTCTTAAGAATATGCAGTGTGGAGGAAAAGCTGCTTGAAGCAGAGAAGTTTTTACCAGGGGTATAATGCATGTGTATGAGTGAGAAGAGAGGAGAGCGATTGGTTCCAAGGGAAGGTTGGTCTGTAGTAGGGTTGCGTGATATCACCATGGCTGTTTAATTTGTTTATGGATGGGGTGGTTGAGGAAAATTGCAAGAGTCTTAGAGAGAGGGGCAAGTATGCAGTTTGGATAGGATGGGAGGGTCTGGGAGGTGAGTCAGTTGTTGTTTACTGTTATTAAACAGTGTTGGCAGATTTGAGTGAGAAAATGCAGAAGTTGGCGACTGAGTTTGGAAGAGTGTGTGAAAGGAAGCAGTTGAGTAAATGTAAATAAAAGTAAGGTTATTCGGTTAAGCAGGGTTGAGGGGTTGGTTAGTTGGGGTGTGAGTCTGAATGAAGAAAAATTGGAGTAAATGAAGTGCTTTAGATATGTGGGAGTGAACAGAGTAGGGAATGGATCCATGGAAGGGAGTTATAAGATGGGTAAGGAGATGAAAGTAATGGAAGCACTGAAGATGATGTGAAGAGATATTATTTGGTTGGGCAAAAATGGCTATATTTGAAGGTATAGTAGTCCCAACGATATCATATGTATGCGAGGCATGTACTATGAATAAGTTGTGTAGGGGAAGGTGGATGTGTTGGAAATGAAATGTTTGAGGGCAGTAGGTAGTGTAAGGTGGTTCGATCATTTTATTAATAAAAGAGTAAGAGAGAGGTGTGGTAATTAAAAGATTGTGGTTGAGGGAGCTGAATGAAGAGATTGAATGAGGAACTGTTTATACATGTGTCAGAGTTGGTGGGAACAAGGAAAATGGGGAGACCAAATTGGAGATGGAGGGATGGAGTGATAAAGATTTTGAGTGAAGGGATCCTGATGATGCAGGAAGGTGAAAGGTATGGACAGAATAGAGTGCTTTGGAACATTGTGGTGTGGAGGAGGTGACATGCTGTCAGTGGACTGAAAACAGAACATGATGTGGCTGGGTGTAGATTGAGAACTGTGGTTTTAGTGCATTACATATGACTGCTAGAGAATCGATGTGAGCATATGTGGCCTTTCTTCACCTGTCCCAGGTGCTAACTCACTAATGTGGAGAAATGGCACTCGAGTATGAACTAAAAATACATATAATACAAGGTATTAGCAGACTGTGCCTGCTTGAGGTTATACCATGAGAAAAAAGTTACCTTTAGTGAGACAGTATCATTGGTAGTCCAGTCTTGTTTAAGAAATTCTTGCTTCAAAGGAGTACACATTCCCTTGACCTATCTAGAAGTAGCACAGCCCTAGACTGTATGAACCTTTAGTAAGGTCTTGGGTAACACCAGAACGCTTTCATAGAAATTGGTGGACTGAACCAAGGCATGTGAAGTGGCTGGGGTAAACCAGGGAAAGGTGTATGGGGCCTGGTTGTGGATAGGGAGCTGTAATTTTTGTGAATTACACATGACAGCTAGTTTATGGGTGTAAGCGAATGCAGCCTTTCTTCATCTGTTCCTGGTGCTAACTTGCTAAGCAGGAAACAGGAGTCAAATATGAACAAAAAGTATATATAAAGCGAGGTGTTACTTGACTTTGCCTGCTCGAGTTTTCACTTTGAGAGAGAAGTTACCCTTAATGAGTCTGCATTATTGAGTGTCTGGTCTTGTCAATGAAATTCTTACTCCAAAGGAGTCTGCATTCCCATGCCTCTGGAAGTAGCACAGCCTCAGACTGTAGAAGCCTTTAGAAAGGTCTTGGGTAACACCAGGACTTTCATAGACTTCCATTAACATTGGTGTAATTACAAATAGATAAACTATAGTTAGAGGCACAAGAGGAGGAGGAAGTTGACTCGGATAAATTTAGAGACCCAGAAGAAAAGGAAGTTTACTGCAAAAAAGCTAGACTGATATGGTTAATGAATTGTTTAGAGCAAGAACTTTCTCCAGATTATATAAGAGGAAAGATTTTTTTGATCATATGTATTGGAATCACAGTTTGTGTGTGAGGATAGTTATGAATGTAGAGGTTAGACTTACTTTAATTTTAGTCAGTACGCAAGTAAAAGATTAAGAAGTGCTTACATCAGCATGGAAGGCCATGTTACCTTTCTTACATGAGATATAAGTTGAGGATGCTAATCATTTAAATGAATTCAGAGGTTGTTTGTACTTGATCCACTGCAGAAGGACAGAAAGAGATATAGATGTAAGAGAGAAATGGTAATTGATATATGATAGATTTTTTAGATTAATTATACCCTTCCCTGACTGCTGATGAAATTGCAGTTATATGTATACCAAAGTATTCTTTGCTATTAAGAAATAGTTTGTTTTTATTCTTGTCATCAAGCAAAGTAACGGATTTTTGCTGAGTGCATATGCTGTCTTGGCATGCTTTGTAGAACTTTATCTAAAGACTAGAAGGGCTGTGGATCAGTGTTAGCCTGAATAAGAGTGGAACCTCTCTTATGGAAATGCAGAGATGTTACATTAGACACCCAGACTGTCCAGGATACTTGGATGTTCCACTGGGTTAAGATTCTACATTTATTATCTTGGAAAATGAAATTACATCTCTCTTCAGATAACCAAGGGTAATAATCTTTGCTGTTATATCTTCTCTTTTATTCTAGATAATGAGTATATTGATATTTGATATAATTTAGGGACTGGTAGAGGCATGTATTTTTCATAGTAAAAGTAGAAATAAGCAAAGATGTGGGGAAAAATTGCATAAAGATGATAAAAGTTTTATTTAGAGTTGACTGCCTTATTGCCCAAAGCACTGTGTTCTAATAGTTGATCCTAACTGTTATGATAGTAAAAAAGCTAGGAGATTTTTTTTTTAGAACAGTGAGTTTTATTAGAGACCAGAACAGACCCTGAAATGTTTATTGTTTACCCACCCCATGAATATGGCATCACTTAGCTGTAGTGGTGTACTTTTTTTATGTAGATGTGAGAGCATATGGCAGGATTGGGTATCTGGGTATTGCTGTGGGCTCTCCACAGGTGTCTGGATGGTGCAGGGGTTCTCCATTAGTCCCAGGTCCGTTTGGGAATCTTCCCTAATCCCTGAGCTGTGCACAGGACCCTCTCAGGGTCCAAAGGTACTGTCATGTGTCCTCCATAAATGCTCGGAAGGTACTATGGGCCCCTCACTGGATGCTTAGATAGTGCTATAGGCGCTTCCTAGATCTTTAGGTGTTGCTGCTGGCCCTCTGCTGGCTTCTGATGGTGCTTTGATGGCTCCACCATAATGACCTGAACAGTGATGATGACTGTTTTAGGATCCCCATGTGGTAGTGCAAGCCCTTCACAAGATGTCCAAATATTACAGGTAAGCTCTATACATGCCAAGACAGTCCAAAGGACCTCCTTTGGTTCCCAAATATAATGAGGGCCCTCTAGATATTTGGACCATGCTGAAGGACCTTCCTGAATGCCACCCAGAAAATATTAAGGGTTCTTCCCTGATACACAGTGATGATACCTATTGGATACCTAGATGGTACTAAGAAACTTCCCAGGGCATCTGCTGAATGTGTCATGTCATTTTATGGTAAATCCATGGTATTGATGTCTCTTCTTAGTTATCTTCATGATGCTGATTATCCTCCTTAGGAGACCAGGAAATAGTGCTTGTGTTTGTACAGCAAGTCCTTTTCCTGTGTTTGAGTGATGCAGTTGGATGCTAGGAAGGTATTGGAATCCTTTTCAAGAGTGCTTTCAGATGTCCAGGTTAAGCTTCAGGACCCTCCTGTTTACCCAGGGGGTCAATGTAGTCCATTCATAGTTGCTAGTGGTACTGCAGATGCTGAGTGCTCATGTTGCCAAAAGCCCTCCTAGGATGCTAATGGTACTGCAGACCCTGAGTGCTAATGGTGCTAGAAGCCTTCCTGGTATGCTAGTGGTATTTCAGGAGCACCTTAAACACTGGTTGTGCTGTGACCACTCTTTGTTTTCTGGTGGTAGTGCAGGCTTTCTGTGGAACTAAAGGGCTTCCATTAGTGTTAATGATACTGCAGACCCTCCCTTGGTGGTTGTAATACTGTGTGCCCTCTTTTATTGCTAGTGGCAGTGCAAGCCCTCCCTTGGAGCACATAGAACTGGGCTTGCTGGTACTCTAGGCCTCCACTGGATGCTGATGGTACTACAAGTGTTTCTTAGGTGCTTGTGGTGCTGAAAGATCTTTCTAAATGATAATAGTACTGTAGACCAATTGTAGGTGTAGTGATACTTCACACACATGCATATGGCCCTCCATGATGTCGCTGTTCACGTTACTGACCATCACATATATATGGGTTACCTAGAACTAAATCCACATAGGTTTGAATCCTGGTTGCAGCAGCTGCTCTATGGTCCACCCAGTTTTTCATTCTCCCCTAAGGGCTGATCAGTAGGTTTGTGTATGTTTTTGTCTGTATGCATTTATAGGAGTAAAGACATGACACACACAGGATTAAGAGAACTGAGCAGCACAAGTGTAAAAGTCTCCATAAAACACAAACAGTAAACAAATAATAATCACAAACTGAGCTGATTACAGTAGAATTTCCTTGGGACTGGTGTTACTGAATGTTCCCCTAGGTGTTTGTGGCACTGTTGGCCCCAGCTTTTGTGCTGGTGGTATTGCAGGCCCATCTGGATGCTGATGGGACTGTAGGTCCTCCATGAGTGCTGGTGACACTGCAGTCTTTCCCTGTGAGCTATTAGTACAGCAATTTCTTTTTGGGTGCCCAAGGATTAATGTGGGACCCTCCCTAGGCATAGTTTGTGTTGTAGTACTGTAGGTCAGAGGGCCTTCATGTGTTTAGTACTGTAGTCTCACCCCGTGATCTTGTTGTTCTGCATGCCCTCTTTGGGATCTTGATATTGCAGGCCCTCCTTCATTGCTGCCAGTACTGTAGACCTTTCATGATTGGCCAGGGGTTGCTGTATGTATTCCCTGGACATAGGATGTGTGGTGTACCAAAAAAGAAAAGCCCTCTGGAGATGCCTGTTTTACTAGAGGCATTACCTAGGTGTTCAAAGGTTGATGTTATGTTTTTTTGGGGCTAGTGATACCATAGACTTTCCATGGGTGTTGGCAGTTCTAAAGTTCTTCCTGGATGCTAGTATCAGGGTTGCCAGATTGGATGAAAAGTAGCAGATTACGCTACTTATGAAGGCTACATGCTACTTTTCTTTTTTATCCACTACTTGCTACTTTTTGGGGTGAGTTGTGAACATGATTAGGCTAAGCATAACAATACTTTTAGTAATAATAATAACAACAATAATGATAATGATGATAATATTTATTTATCTATTATACTTAATCGCTGTTTCCCGCATCAGTGAGGTAGCACCAGGAAACATGAAGAATGGCCCATCCACTCATATACGTATATAT
>JAUUDZ010448344.1:0-12761 GCA_032361705.1 Panulirus versicolor
ATCAGTTTCCCGCATCAGCGAGGTAGTGCCAGGAAACAGGGATGTACATATATATATATATATATATATCCCTGGGGGATAGGGGAGAAAGAATGCTTCCCATGTATTTCCAGGAGGGGACTAGAATTTCCTCCCTCCCGTTTTTATTTTCCAAAAAGAGGGAACAGAGAAGGGGACCAAGTGAGGATATTCCTTCTAAGGCTCAGTTGTCTGTTCTTAACGGTACCTCGCTAATGTGGGAAATGGCGAATATATATGAGAAATATATATACATTTATACTGGAAGGAAGATATTGTCATTTTTCTTGGAGGTGACACCAGAAACACTTGTCTTCATAATTTGCCATTTGACATTCCAACATAGTTGTAAAGTTTCCTTTGCTTTACTCCCCAGGAAGGTTCAGTAACTCACACAGAGTCAGAACACCTTGAGGATAAAATTTCAGATACTGTAGAAGCAAGAGAGTCATTGCCAAGAAGCCATGCCAAAAATACTACAGCACTCATAGTTGCTCCATTGCTTCACAATTTTCTTCAGGGAGAAAGGAAATCAAAGATGGAGAACATCAAGAGTAGTAAATTTAGACATAAAGATAAGAGGCTAGAGAGCCAGGCAATCACAGCTACCTTAGAGAATGAGCGTCTTCTGTACTGCCCATCCCGGATGTTCAAGGTTGTATTTATTGGGGATAGCGGTGTAGGGAAAACTTCCTTCATCTACAGGTAGGTAAATGGGTCAAATGTGTAACATTTTTCCTTTTCATTAATTTTGTAAATATCCAACTTCCTTCACAGTAGTGCCTCCTCTTAGAGGTCATTTTTCCTAATTCTATTTATCACTGTGAGCCTATCCATACTCTTATGTCTTGCTTTATTTGTTTATTTGTTTTGTACTCTGAAGTCAAGAAAACATGTGCCTTACTGTTCATGGGAGACACTCTTGGACATCAGAATCAGTTGTCAAAACTAAGCATCTCAGATGCCATAAGGCTCTACTCATATGCATCATGTCGTGAAAAGCTTCAGAAGTCAGACCTTTACATTCAATAGGGAAGTGAAGATTTCAGCTAACTTACCATCAGAAATATTTTTCTGTTTGTCTGTCTATACCTCTGGTGCCCATTCCCTCTGGAAATTCCTTATTGTAAGAGGGTGGCCATAGCAAAAGAGCCTTCATAACAGGTGAACTCCAGTGCTGCTTCTTAGCCTTTAGTGCCTCACCCTTAACAGGCCACTGGCAGAGGGCAACTTTAGCACTGTCAGAAATATATGTTTGGAAATGTTAAATATTAATTGTTTAAAATATCTTGCACAAATTTTGTAAAAATCATAGAAAGTGTTACAGAACAAACCCTAGCCACTCAAGACTAGAGAGAAAATGTATAGACTAAAATTGAAATTGAAATGACATGTTGAATCACTTACTCTCCTTAGAAAATCTAATGATTTTAAATGCACCTTTCGTGCAGTAAGTTTTACTTATGGAACAAATCCTATTACTTGATTATGTGGGAATATCATATATCTGGCTGCATGGTATGTTTTTAGAAGTCAGATATTATGATCTACCACCTCAGTTACCAGGTGGATTGCAAACTTTGCTTACTCCTTTTATGTATCATGATGTTTTTGCTATTTCTGCTTTGGATGACTTTTTCCCTATTGGTAACTAACCATTGGTCTTATGAAGTTTTTCGAGGAAGAAAGGGCCCTTATTCATGCTTGCAAGCAAGAAAATATATTGGTCAAATAAAAAGACTAATTGAACACTTCTGTGGAGATGCAGACATTCTGTTCTGGGTGAGCCATTGTCCAGTTGTGAAGTGTGTGATTAGTTTTGCTCTTGTGGTGTCAGGATGTGATTGTGTGACTTTGATGTCATCTGCATATGAAATGAGCTTCGTTTTGTGGTTTGCTAGAGGTGATGAGAAGTCATGTAGCTTCGAAGAGATTAAAGAGGGTATGAGAACGAATTGCTGCTTGAGTAATTCCATTGTAAAGTTTAAGGTACAATAATCAGTTTGTTTAGATAATCCCTACCTTAACCTTTTTCATATATGTATATATGTGTGCTGGATAGTGGTGAGAAAGCTAGGTATCATATGCCATTGCAGCTACAACCAAATTAAGTTTGAATAACTTCTCTTCTTATGAAAAAGAAAAAAGTGAAGACTCAAAACTAGGATGATTTTCATGAAATGGAGAAGTATGAAGTTAAGAAAATGCTGCCTGGTCTCATTTACTTTTCATTTAGGACAGGCTTTTTTGGATAAAAGGAAAAGTTAATTAAGAGAAAAGACTGTGAAATTGTAAACTGTAGCAAGTCTTTTCAAGCCTTGAGATTGTGAGATGTGTTTACTTGAAATGCATTTCATTGTCTTTCATAAAACTTACAGGGCTTCCAAGGGTGAATTTCGGGATGATTTTGGTTCAACAGTTGGTATGGACTACCAGACACTGGAGGTGCAGGTGGGTGGTGTGCTTGCAGTACTCCATCTATGGGACACTGCGGGCCAAGAACGGTTTCGGTCCATCACCAAACAATACTACAGGTAATTAAAGTGATGAAAAATATTAAAGAAGAATGAGTGAGTGGATTGCTGTTGAATGTTTGATTCTTCAGTGTATGTTTGGAATGAGTTTTAGGAGAATCCATTGAGGATGATTTAGGTAGAGTAGAATTTGATCAAGATGGAAAAGTGTGGAGAGTTAGGTTGCTGTTGTTTGTAGACCCCACTCTACTCATGGGTGAAATATAATAGATATAGAAAACTTTTGAGAAAATTTAGAAGAATCTTTATGAATTTTGAACTAAAAGTTAAAAGTATTTGAGAGGGAAGATTTAGAGGATGAAAAATGGTTGAGTGATGAGAGGATAGTGGAAAAGTGATTTTGAATATTTTGAGACAGTATTTTGTGGCAGAAATGATGGTAAAATATTAGATTATAGGAAGGAGGGTAAGTCACAGGTGCTTTGAGGAAAGCTATGAAAATTACTAATGTAAGTTTGCTGGAGTGATGTATCCAGTTGGAAGGAGTATTTCAGCTCACTGCATGAGATTGATATGTGGGTATGAGGTTGCAGAGTAACACTGAAAAAAAGCAGGCTGAGAGTTGATATTTGGGTAAGAGGTTGCAAAGAAACAGTGAAAAGTGCAGGCTGAGAAGAAAGATTTGCAGAAATGTACAGGTGGAACGAGAAGAATAAATGGTAAATATTGAGTATGTAAGAGAAGGATTTAAGAAGAGGGTCATTGAAAAATTACCGATAAAGTTCCTGTATTTTTAGCCTTACAGAAAGAATGAGTATTGATAGGATAATGGAGACAGCACTGATGAGTGAAGTGAGGAGGAGAAGAGAGGGAAGAGGAAGACAGAATGTAGAGTATTTAGTTGGTAGAGGTCGTAACATGCTGGTGTGTCTGAATCCCTCGGCTTGATTTGCTGCTGTTAAGCCTGCAGTTTACTCTTGATGAATTTATGGAATATTTTTTAAGTTTTCTCCCCCTTTTCATCACAGATTTCACAAAGCTTTCCATAACTGTTGTCTATATTTTAGCTATGGAACTGTTTCCAAATTCATATGCTCAAGGAATTTTTTAGCTCTTTGTAGTTTCCACAGTTGTGTCTCCCTTTTCAATTTGGTTTCCTTTTTCTTATCTCATGTATATGTTATCACTAACCACATTGTCAGACTTAAGGATTATGTGATCACTTACCAGTTGTTGTATTATATTTGATATTTTCAGTTTCCATCATATTGTGTGTAAAGATAAGATGTGGAAGTGATGATATATCAGCCTGCTTGATATAAGTGTGTTCATAGGCCTACTGATACGGAAAATTTTCATGCACAAGATCTAAGGAGTGCATATTTGCTTTCTGCATCATCTTGATTCTGCATTTAATGTTGTCACTACATATTTATTCTGACTCATTAAAGTAATGTGCAGGATTGTATATGATGCAAATCTTTCTTACAGCTACTCTTCCCATTAGGTAAGTGTGTGGTTTAAAATGTTTTATACACTTTGAAGGAAATGGCTGCTGTCATGCTGATTCTCTTTATATCCCTTAGGAAGGCTGATGGTGTGGTGGTCATGTATGACCTTACCAATGAACAGTCCTTTCTGAATGTGATGGATTGGATAACTTCAGTCAAGGTATGACTATTAACAGCAAATGTCACTTTCATAAATTTCATTTTCCCATCTTGGTAGAGTGCTTACTTCACAGAGCCTCACTGTTACTGCTTCATGACTAAGAATGAAATTCTGGATGACTGATTTGTGCCAGTGCCGCAGGTTTTTAATGAGTAATTGATACTTTTCTTGTGTAGTGTGCAAGGTCCATTGTTATTACAACTTCGTGGTGCTCATTCAACTCTGAAGTGATCACATAGAGGTAACTGCTACTCATTAGGGTAATTCCGATCAAACATCTTCATCTTAGATACTTCCATCTGTGTCCACCAAAAGTTTTCTGTTTGTTAGAAACGTTTGTTAGAAACCCTTCAATCCATCTTACTTATTTACCTATTATATTCTGGTTTGTTATTTTTCTAAGAGAATCTTTTAGGTTACTTTTGCCTATTATTTCCACTTAACCCTAAAGATGCCTTCTCCAGGGGTTCCATAGCTTCAAGGCTGTGGTTCAGTCAGTATCGGGGAAAATGGACTCCTTTGTAGGGAGAAGTTCTTCAGTAAGATTGTACTCCAGTGATACAACTCACACAGGTGACTTCTCATTTGTGGTGTAACCATAAGTAGGCAGAGTTGGGTAATGCTTTACTGTCAAACGATGTAGCATAGTCAAGAAAGACAGTGTCCAATCTCTTTCCTTGTGTTGAAGTTTTGTTTATTCTGTGGTGTGAATTGGCTGTTGCATTTGTATATTTTTACATAGTGAAATTCATATTGATCTTCATATATTATTATTATATATGTGGTTATTTTTTATTGTCTCATGACACATTTCTTGGTCACTCTTTCAAAGACTGTTGTAACATTTGAAGAAAAACTTATATGTCTGTACTGTTTCAAGGGAAATTTAGATCCACCTCTATGTATCAAATTCCATAATTCATTCCATTATACTACTGTTACTTACATTCTCTTCCTCTTTAACATCACTGAGTTTTCTAAAGAGAGAAGTATCCAAGAAGCAGTTCATTCATCAAATGACATCACAACATGGCAAAAATTAAGGTTAAATGTATCTTGAATTACTGGTAACATGGCATAGTAATTACACATACACATCATTGGTTTTGGAGAATTATTGTTATAATGATGCTCATTGTTTCATTGAGACTTGAAGATTATAGATTCTACAGTTCCATGCAGTTGATAACAGTCATTATAGGTTAGGTTTCACCAGAAATAAAGAAATTCCTACGAGGGTTGTTGCTGCATTTTGAAACCGTAATTTTAATCAACAGTCAGTGAAGTATCTCCCTTTTATTTTGCTGAACACATTACTTGTAACAGATTTTTTTGCCACTTTTATGTATATTCATTTAGTTTCTTATCTTTGATCTTTTACTGTGAAATGATTTTGCTTTTAAGGTATATCTTATATATGAATTGTGACATATGGATTATGATATCTTACAGGAGACAGCTGGAGAGGATGTGATAGTGATGGTACTGGGGAATAAAGAAGACCTGCAGGCAGATCAGCACGTTGATGAGAGTGTAGCGTACAGGCTGGCTAAGGTTTGCCAGAGTATCATCATTTGTTCACATACACTAAACAGTCTTATTGACAGCAATATAACTTCTAGTTTTTCAGCTACATACATATTTTATAAATGGCTTTCTTCCTGACAGGAGTCAACTAGTGGCCATGGGAAATAAGAGAATCTTCCATCCTTTGCAAATAACCAGAAAATCCTTTTTTTTTTTTTTTAGATAATTTTGTCCTTCATGATAAAAAAGCAGGGACACTTAAACCACCTGTTGTTTTTTGATGAGGAGATAGAAGAACTACAGCTTCAACAAACCGATATTTGTGTGTATTTGTGTGGTGGTGGTGTTTACATGTTAACTATAACATGTTGAAAGTGGGGTTTACATATGATCGTGGCAGATTAAGGTATACAGAATATTTTTCTTGATCATCTTATGATAGTGGTAATGAGAAGTTCATGGAAAAATCAGTCAAAGGAAAATGTAGCACAGTAAGTCAAAAAAGTGTTCCTTCTTGTTAATAGATAACTAAACTGGCTGCTGTTAGTAATGACCTAACCGAATTCAAAATATTGTGACTAACTTTTAGCATTTTATGGTACATATGCTTGATTATGAACAGTTTGAAGACATGTGAAGGAATTGCATTAGATTGAAGTTTTGTGTGAGAGTTGTAATACTTTAAATTGAATCTTAAAGTTCAGAGGATGAAATCTAAACTAGGTTAGTGTAATAAATATCACTGGAGCCAGGCAAGAAAAATCATCACAGAAAACTCTCCAAATCAGTTTGAAGGAAGCATAATGAAAGGAGATTTTGTGGGTGTTATAGATGAATGAGGAAAGATGAGAGAGGAATTGAAGGACAGAACTGCTAAGTCCTTAACCCCTTAACTTTGCAACGTGAAACATTCTTCTAGACATAATTATATGCTGCAAATTTTGCATGTCTGTCAAGGTTTTCTACCAGGCCTAGGTGACTGCCCTGTTTGCCATTTCAACCCAGAGTCATTCATCATCTATTCATGAATTTTCTAGAAAGGAAGATGATTCTGAATTACTTAAACAGGATGATCTGTCTTCAGATTGTGTGGAGGATGACTCCACACAAGTGAAGGCAATGTAGCCAGCACTTGCCAGACCTTGACAGCATTGCATCTGACGGTTGCAACAATTAATTTTACAAACCATAACTATTTTATTGTTATAAAACTTATCATTGAATCACATTGATTATAACAGTTACTATATAGAATAAAGTTAAAAATCACTCTTAAATTTTTTCGGTGTAGGTAAATTAAACCCACTTAACACTCAGGCATTACACACTGTTTGATCCTTTGTGTTGACACAATTGCAGAACTTTTACACATTTTCAGAATGATAGTAATAGAGGAATATACTTCTGAAGTGATTACTATCATTGTTATATGAATTCTTTCGATATTGCAAGTTAGGAACTTTTTTATACAAATCATAAAACTGAGATTCATATGCTTAGAGAGAAAACCTGACTTTCAGTGTGGCTGTTGCAAATTGTTTAGAATCTCCTTGTGAGAGAAGGAAGTAAGAATGGGATAAGGCAGCTGGTGTCATAGTGGAGCATGGAGCAGTGCCTCTCGACCTTAGATTTTCATGTTACTTTTTCAGGTTTGCTTGATCCTTATAGCACAACAAATTAGATTTGCTCATATTCTACCATACTTTCCACTGAAAGTAAGGAAAACGAAAATTTATGTACATACACTTGATAAGTATAGTAAAACAAAAGCAGTGCCTTTTTGATCATGTGTATGTTCGCATGATTTACAGAAATATGTTTTCACAAAATGTATGTTGCCATTATTTGTTAAGCCAATGTGACAACTGTTATTTCTCTTATTAAGAGTGTTACATTGTCATGCACTGATTGTAAAACATTGCTGTTGGAAAAAAATTAGGAAAATTTGAGGAGAGGATGCAGGAATGTGCAAGAGGGAAGGGGCATGTTAGGGAAGTGTGTTATGAAACAGAAGCTGTGAGACTTTTATGGTATGGCTACCCCTCAGATGAAAGGTGTCAGATATAGATTTTATTACAATCTGGTTTTCTAGTTACTCAAAACAAAACATCCCTTTCCCAGATTGATAATTGTAGGGAGACACTGATATGTTGTTAATAGGTCCTAGACTTATTTGCTCAAATTTCTCTTCATTATATTCCATGAGGCTCTTTTCTGCTTACTTGGTAATATTTGAATATTTTTTTGTAATTTATCTGTCATATAATCCTATTATCATACATATTTATCAAGTGCAAAACACCTGATTCTACTTTCCTTCTCTAATCTATGTCTAAAATCACTGTCACAAATAGTATTGAAGCTAATCCCATTCCTTGTGGTACTCCTAAAAGATGGGAGGATGTAAAAGTGAAATTAGAAGGAGGAAAATAGAAAAAGCTATCTGCATTGCGAAGTATTAACCCACTTTCCCTCAGACTGAAAATTGTAATATTAATCAACTAGAGTGCACACCCCATGGTTTTTCAAGCTAAATAATCACTTCTTTGTAATATCCCCTTCTATATAGAAGATCATTTTAATATAAACCAGCTCCTATAATAGAGCGTTAGGCAGAGTTCCATACTCCAGATGAGCCTGCAGCAATAGTTGTAAACCATCTGGCAGAGGTGGGCTACTCCTCAGCCACAATTTTTGATGGAAGTAATAGAGCAAAGTTATATATCTATTCTTGTATGGAATGGCTCACATCATCCAGTAGGATTCTGTCCTTGCCCATTACTTTAACAACATTTATGGCACATTATGAACCCTTATAACTGTTATGCAGAACTCTTATCCAAGATATTTGGTCAAGAATTATCCATTTTATAGTATTCCCTGGCCTAAGCCCAGGCAACTCGTAAACAGAGAAAGGAATTATCATATAGAAATGATATGCCGCAGCCTTTTATGTTCATCACCATAGTAAACTTTCTTTTCCATTTTGATAGGGAATAGAGGAAGTGAAAGATTGGGAAATGGGAGAGTGTAGGGGTCAGAGAAAAGGAGTATGAGGAGAATGAGGTTGAGGGCAGACAAATGAGAAGTTGAGAAAGGGGAATAAAACTTGAGAAAAAGAAAAGAATGAGAGATTTGGACAGATGAAGAGTGAAAGGATGAGATATATGGAGAATGAGGTGGAGAGAGAAAAATGAGGGAACAAAAAAAGAGGAAAGAGAAAGATGAAAGGGAGAAAGAGAATGGGTAAAAGAGAATGAGAGAACCCTCCTACCTAAGTCCAGACCCTATAATGACAAGAGTTAAAAGATAATGAATGGGAGTAAGGAAGGGAGAATGATACAGGTAAAATGATGGTGCAAGAAGATGGGTTGGGAGCACTTGAGAGACACTGAATGACAGCTGATAATCAGCATTCAGAGGGATGATGGTTGAAGTGGTTGATGACTGATAGTCAGGGTTGTCCAAGGAGGTGAAAGGCTTATAGATTAAGGATTTAAAGGGGTGTAGAGGGATGATGTTTGTGGAGGGTTTCATGTCAGTGCATTAATTGATGATCTTGCAGTTGATATTGAGTAAATTAAAATCTAATGAAAATAGCTACATACCAATAACTAGACTTTTCTGCTTCATTTTAGGACAATAACTGCATCATATGTCAGTGCAGTGCTGCAACTGGTAGTGGGGTACAGGAAGCCATATTGCATTTAGCAGCTGTTCTAACCACTCTGCAGGAGCATGACATCATTGCTACCACAGCCATCACACTTCAAGAGCCACTCAAGAAAAAGATGTGCTGCTGATAAGGCATTAAAGCGAATGTCATCATATTTATCTAGTCATGATATGTTAAGTAATAGTTGATTTCATGTTACAAGTACTGGACAATAGAATTTACTTATTCAGGCATTGATATGAGCAGTAGTGCTTATGAATGTGTTAAAAATACCATTATATTCCCAGCTCAAAAAACACTTTTTCCTGGAGGACTAACAATAAAAGTGTTAAAGTGCTGTCATATATATCTATTTACTTATTAAGTCTACTGCAAAACACTTGGGCACTTGACTTTAAGAGTTAAAGAACTTTATCAAGAGAGCTGCTTTCAAAACTGGTAAGTAGAGGAATGCGTCTCATGGATGGTAACTCTGTCTGTTACCATTCGCTTCACTTCCATTTACATGGAATTGATCAGTGCAACTATGTAGGAACCTTTTATGGAAATTAAGAGCTCCCAAACCAGTTCTGTAAGTTGGCAAAGGGTAGTGACCTCAGATCCCTGAGGCAGAGATTTACTAAATAAGATGTAATATATTTTTAAGCTAATATAACCTCCAATATGAAAATATGTACAAAGAATATATATATATATATATGACAAAGGTACAAAATTCATTTAATGATAGTGAAGTTTGATACATATAGGATAAGCATGAACATTAGTTGAATAACATTTAAGATAGCTGATTTTAACTTAGGTAGGCCTGTACAGTATTTATGGGTGACAGGGATAGGCATAGATAATTGTACACAAGCATTTGCAATACAGCAGATGAATGTGGATTCCTTTTTCTTTTTTATTCCAGTGTAGATTCAGGACAGTGGCAGCAATAGATGATGCGTACTGTGTCCACAATATGTCCAGTCTATAAATCGTATATCTGACATTCAGCCTTAAACTAAGAATATGGAAAGTATGTTAGGCTTGCAAAATATTAACAAGAATAATTTCGAGGTAAGATTTGTGTAATGTGTGTTTATGAAGATGGTGAAATTATATGTTCTTTTTCCTAATTAGATTACAGAGAACAAAGAACTGCGACCTGTTCAAATAATGCTGCAAGTTGTACCCTATCAGAAAAGCCTGATATAGCAATAACAGAGATCAAAATAAATTTTGAAAAAAAAAAATTCCAGGTTATAATGCTTTCTCAAAAGACAGAATTACAAATCAGGTGGTGACTAGATATTTTATGCACTCGACAGATTACAGGCAATCAGTAAGACAATTAGATGATAGTGCATCATAAATTGTTAAACAAGACCAAAATTATTTTGGGCTAGTTTATAAACCCCCAAACTCCGTAGAGAATAATGGAACTTTGTTATGAAATAAGTCTTGAGTAGATAACAAAGAGACAATTGTTGTTGGAGATATCTCCATAGTTATATTGGAGAGTGGACATAACAATGGTATCATCAGGAAACAAAACGGGTGGTTAATTTAGAAATCTTTGGTTAATTACTGATATAAATTCGACTAGTAAGGGACCCTGAGGTGCACCATTGTTAAAGGTCTGGTTGTTGGATGTAGGACCGTTTATAAGAGACACGCTTTATTCTCTCAGTCAAGTAGAATATTATATATTGACGAGCTCTCCTGTCAAGTAGAATATTATATATTGACGAACACTCCCACAGATGCCGTAATGATCATTACGACATCCATAGGAGTGCTGGTCCTTAGATAAAATTCTGTTTTACTGAGAACAAAGTTTGCCCCTATAGACGGTCTGACTTATGTAATTGATTTGGGTTGTTTTTGTTCATTGGTGCTTGTTGCCTGTTCTGTAATTGGACCTACAAGATGATACAGCCTGTAATCCTGGCGGCATCCTACCTGGGACCGATGTAAGTGAGTTGGACTACCACAGATACAATAGATTTGTCCAGGTCTGAATTTGTCGTGTGAAAATAAATTCTTTTTTCTAAACCTGATTCTTCTTGCCATATTATACAACGATTTCAATTCAGTTCGTGTAAAATGATTAACATAATTATTGACAAAGTGGAGCTGTATTTGATGCCGCTGTTGTGCAATACTATTCTCATAACTCCGAAGTATTTCCCACTTCGCTGAAGCCTAAAATTTTACCTTAGTGGAGAACTTCTCGTCTAAGAGTTGCGTTTGAAATTTTTTGAGTGTTTCAGTAGAGGTCCAGTGCAATACGTGGGCGGGTCACGATAACTGCCAATTTTTGTTCTATACTGAAAAGTACTGTATATCAAATTTTTTTTATTTAGTATAAAGGTGATTAATGCTGTATGTATCTGACTATAAATTACACTGTAATATTATTCATTTTCATTATGATTCATCAAAAGCAAAACAGGTGACCAGTGATATTAGGCAGGACGTACCTGCCATATTAGATCAATTTATTCTTAATGGAAATTCTATTATTAGAGCAAGCAATTAAAATTCAGATCCACAATCAGTTTAATTTGTAATATATCGTTTATGATGGAAAGCAAAGGAATTGTGTATATTTGAAAAGTAGGTTCATTAAAGTCACTGGCATTATGGAGGCGTCACAACCTGTATACACCTACTCACGCGCACTGTAATTTGCCTTCCCCTAGTTTTCCACTCCCCGATCAATATCATATGCGTAATGAGGACTCACAGCTGTATGTGCATATGATTACTACTAACCCCGTATATTATATTCAGTATGCACACTTTCCAAGTGGGTATTATACGTAAAATACATACTTGCATGACATGGAACATTGTAGAAATTGGTCTAAAATCTCCTTCATAAGTATATGCATTTTTTTTTTAGCAAAGATTATATTAGGTCGGTAATCAATAAGGTTTGAATAGCGTTCAAATCACCCAGCCTGCTTGTTTATTCTTTAAGAACATTTGAGGTTTTGCAGGCACGTTATATTTTCATGAGAGTTTGTTTATATAAGAAAGTTTAATATGTCAATCATAAATAAGGTAAGCCTTCGAGCTAGTTTTGACAAGGTAACTTTTGCAATTATCTGGTACTTTTTATTTATTTGATTTGGTACTACAGTATATAAAAAGCGAGTGGCAACCGTGGGTGGTGGTGTCGGCAGCCCGCACGGAGCTAGTGTGTGACTGGGTCTTGTGACAGAGAGTTGTAGGCCTTATGTGACCTCTTTTATTGCCTGTGCTTTCACTTATATAAACAGACGATAATGTTTATCGTGAGGTGGTTTGTGGCAGTGTGTTGTTAATTGGTGGTGATATTTTGTTGCTCTGAAAATAAATTCGACCCATGGAAAATACCGCCGTCATGATTACAGAGAGGAATATTA
>JAUUDZ010448377.1:0-12760 GCA_032361705.1 Panulirus versicolor
TTATAATAATAATAATAATAATAATAATAATAATAATAATAACAATAATAATAATAATAATAATAATAACTTATTCATACCCAACTGCTTCCCCTGCCTTAGCAAGGAAATATCAGGATCAAATGCCTCCTTACAAATCGATCCTAGGCATTTCATTTCCAACATGTCCAGTCCCTTCCCTTTGTTTGTGCCCGAGGCTCTGGATTTTCATGCATAAAAAAATGGTCAGAACTATTATTCCTTAAAATAAACCCATCTTTGCCCTGACAGACACTGACCTCCCCTTCCACACACATCATTGTTCATCCGTGACCATAGCCCCCTCTCCTACTGTATGACTCACTGCAGCTCCCATGGTTCCAACCAATTCCATGTCCACTCCTAGGTACTAAAGTACTCAACTTACCTGGTTCTCTCCATTCAAATTCACACTCAAACCATCCTGTCTCATCTCCCTGCTGCATCCCAGAACCCTACTTTTGTTCATATTTAATCTGAATTTTCCTCCTACATGCACTCTCCCAACCTCTGTCTCCAGCTTCTGAAGTTTCTCTCTGAAATCTGTCACCAGTCTAGCCAGCCTAGCTGTCATCTGCAAACAGCGCATCCAAACTTCCACCATACTGTATATCTCATCCTTGTTGTGTAACACTTGCATTCACCTCCCTAACCAACCTGTATATAAACAAATAAAACAACCACAGTAACAGCACACACTGCTGATGCAGATCTATTTTCAACAGGAACCATATACCCTCCTCCCTTCCACCTCATAAACATGTCTTATTCTCCTGGTAAAAATTTTTCACCATAGGGACCTTCCATTTACCTAATTCATTTGTAGTGCCTTCATTAAGACCCTTCGGTTAACCCTTTCAAATGCTTTCTCCATATCCATAAATGCCATACACAATTCATTCTATTTCTTCAAGTGTTTCTCACACAAATTCTTCAGTGTAAATACCTGATCCAAACATCCTCTACCTCTCCTACACCCAAACTGCTCTACACCAATCAAATGTTCTTTGCATGTCACCAACCTCTCATACACCTTACTAGGTATACAATGCTCAATAGACTTATACCTCTACTTTTATTTCCCTTACGTTTATATCAGGACACCTGCACTTTGCCAGGTCTCTGGCATCTAATCTTGGGAAATTTTAATTTTTGCAAAGCCTGACTAACCAATCAATTAACAGTATCACCCCTTTCTTGAAAAACTCAACTACAGTTCTATCAACTCTGCCACATTTCATCTTACACAAGGTTTTTGCTACCTTCTTTCTCTTCACCATACTATTAGCCAGGATTCTCTTGGTCTCATGCCACAGCATCCCAACCATATCCACCATCCAGTCATGGAGTGTGAGTATGAATGGAAAGAACCTAGAGGTAGTGGGGTGCTTTAGATATGTGGGAGTGGCTATGGCAGCATATAGAACCATGAAAGTTGAAGTGAGCCAGAGGGTGTGTAAGGGGGCTAAGGTCCTGAGCACAATGAGGAGTGTGTGGAAAGAGAGGTAATTGTTTGTGAGGGCAAAGGTGGGTATGTTTGATGGGGTAGTAGTCCTGACGGTGAATGAATATGAGCAAGGAATGGGCTCTGCAATAAATGTGTTGGATATGAAATGCTTAAGGAAAATATGTGATGTGAGAAGGGCTCATCAAGTATGAAATGAAAGGGTAATAGAAAGCAGTGGCAATAATGAGCTTATGGTTGAGAGAGCTAAAAAATGTGTGCTGAAGTTGTCTGGTCATTTGGAGAGATTGACAAAGAGGACATATGTGTTAGAAGTGGAAGGGACAAGGAAAAGGGAAGATCGAAATGAAGATGGAAGGATGAGGTGGAAGAGGTTTTGAGTGCTTTGGGCATGAATAAGCATGAGGTATAATGTATACATAGAATAGGGTTACTAGGAGGAATGTGGTACATAGAGATCGAAGTGTTGTCAATGGACTGAACCAGGTCAAATGAGGCAATTGGAGAAACTACAAAGGTCATGGGACCTGAATATGGATACAGAGCTGTGGTTTCAACACATTATAATACACAACAGCTAAAGAATGAATATGAGCAAATCAGGTCACTTCTCTGTCTGTTCCTGGCACTACCTTGCTAAGGTGGGAAATGGCAAACAAGTTTTAAAAAATTATGATAATAATATTATTTTTTTATACTTGTTCGCCATTTCCTATGTTAGCAAGGTAGCACCAGGAACAGACAACAAAAAGGCCACATTCGTGTGCATCCATTCTCTTGCTGCTAGATGCAATGCACCAAAATCACAGCCTCTTATCCATAATCAGGCCCTACCAACTTTTCATGGTTTCCCCCAGCTGCTTCATATGCCCTGGCTCAGTCCACTGACAGAATGTCGACCCCATTTATATCAAATCATTTCACTTCAATCTATCCCATGTATACCTTTTACCCTCCTGGATGTTCAGGTCCCAATCACTCACCATCTTTCTCACCCCATCCTTCCATCTTCAATTTGGTTTCCCCCTTCACCATATCCCCTCCACTTCTAACAAGTATATCCACTTTATCAACCTCTCCTCACTCATTCTCTCCATATGTCCATACAATTTTAGCACACCCTCTTCAGCTCTCTCAAACAAGCCAGGGAATGTCCTCAAACATTTCATTTCCAACATCCACCCCCCTCCACACATCCTCACCTATAGCCCATGCCCTGCATCACTACAACACCGTTGGGACTACTATACCTCCAAACATACCCATCTTTGTCATCCCACATAACAATCTCTCTTTTAACACATTCTTCAATTCTCCCAGAACCTTCGCCCCCTCACCCACCCAATGACTCACTATATTTCCATGGTTCCATTTGCAGCCATGTCCACTTTCAGGTATCTAAAACTAATAATAGTATTGATAATTATCTGTTCCTGGTACTGCCTCACTAATATAGGAAATGGTAAACAAACTTACATAACATAATACTAAAATCATCCAAACCTTCCTGCTGAGTTACCAGACTCTATCTGCTAGTGGTTACATAATAAGTGAAGAGTTACCTTCTGAGAGGCTGTATCATTGTCAACAAATGAAAAGTACAATTTCACTAAGAAACTTATAACTACAATGGAGTCCATCATTTCCCATCTACCAACTGTGGAGCAGCCTTAAAGCTGCAGGAGCCCAGGTGGTCCTAGGGTTATGAAATCATTAACAAATAACTTTCTGCAATAGCAGATTAAAGAGATGTTTTTCATCTTCAAAACCTTTCAACTCACCTCAAACTGTATATTCCTTTCTGCACAATAGGCTTGGAGTTGTTTTGGGTTGTTGTATGGATGGAACTCACACTGGTTGACATGAGGGGTAACGGAACACTCATCCATGATCATTTGTAAATGATGCTCCAAAAAGTTGCTTACACCAATGACTCTTACTCGCTCCTCATCAAGTAACACCTGGAGGAAATTACCATATGAATGACTAATTCATAAAGAATATTCACTCTGTTTGATAGTTTGTTTCAGGAAAAATTCTAGGAATTGCTTAGAGCTTTAAATTTCATATAAATTCCCAAGCAGTCCATATCCTTTTCTTACAAAAGTTACTAGTTACATTTTAGGAATGTAAGATATAGTAATGAAAGAAAACATCTAACCTCTAGCATCCGCCAAGTGTCCTGCAATAGTTCCTTTTTGTTTTTCACACCTGATGGGACTTCTGGCCAGTGGAGGAGGTACATATCTACAAACAAAAGGAGAAAATTGCAAACAATTACAGAAAAATTTAAAAAAAAATGTCAAATTCCTCAACCCACTTGCACAAAAAAAATCATTCTATAAATCCATATCAGCAATAGACTTCCTATTTCATAAGCAGCCTCTTATAATAACGATAAGTAACAAGTGGAGCTTAAGAGAAACTTTATCTTCCAAATGTTTTGAAAATTTAGTTCTCATCATCAAGCGTAAAGTTAAACACAAATGAGACCACATTACAAGAGTACCCATTAGCAGTGATTAACAACATAGCCTAAGCATAAGAAGAATAATGGTTGAAACAATCAGTATATAGGTTGCAAATCAATCAAAACAAAAGTTAAAACTGTACAGGGTAATGAAATTTCTTTTTATCAATATGCAGGTTAAACGTATCAAACTTGATCATGGAAGTTTTTAATCCTTTCAGTGCTATGGACATCAATATACCACTGCACAGCAGGGTACCATGAAAATCATTTTTTTTTTCAAATTCAATTGCCACCTCCCACACCAACAAGATAGCACCAGGAACAGAAGAAGAAAAGGCCACATCCACTCACATCCACTCTCTAGCTGTGGCGTGTAATGCACTGAAACCACAGCTCCCTATTTCCAACCAGACCCCACAGACCTTTCCACTGTTTACCCAAGATGCTTCACATGCCCTGGTTCAGTCCACTGACAGCACATCAATTAATGTAAACCACAAAATTCCAATTTGCTCTATCCCATGCACACCTTTCACCCTCCTGCATGTTCAGGCCCCAATCACTCAAAATCTTTTTCACTCCATCCTTCCATCTCCAATTTGGTCTCCCATTCTTGTCCCCTCTTTGTCAACCTTTCCTTACTCACTTACTCATTCTCTCTGTAAGTGAAAACCATTTCAGCACACCCTCTTCTGCTCTCTCAACCACACTCTTTTTATTATCACACACCTCTCTTACCCTTTCATTACTTACTCTATCAAACCACCTCATACCACATACTGTCCTCAAACATTTCATTTCCAACACATCCACCCTCCTTCACAAAGCCTTATCTATAGCCCATGCCTCACATCCATATAAATTGTAGGGACTACTATTCCTTCAAACATAACCCTTTTTGCCCTCCCAGATAATGTTCTCTCTTTCCACACATTCGTCAGTGCTAGCAGAACTCTCGCACCCTTCCCCACTCTATGACATATTTCTGCTTCCATGTTTCCATTCTCTGTCACATCCACTCCTAGATACCTAAAACAGTTTACTTCCTCCAGTTTTTCTCCATTCAAACTCACACCTTAAATAACCTGTCCATCAACTTGCCAAACCTAATAACCTTGCTTTTTCCACATTTACTCTCAACTTTCTCCTTTCACACTCTCAGACTCAGTCACCAACTTTGGCAGGTTCCCACATGAATCTGTCACCAGTGCTATATCATCAGCAAACAAATCACTCACTTCCTAGACCCTCTCATCCTCACAGACTGCATACTCGCCTTTCTCTCCAAGCCTCTCACATCTACCTTCCTCACCACCCTATCCATTAACAAACTGAACTACAATGGTGACATCACATCCCTGCTGCAGACCAATCTTCACTTGGAACCATTCACTCTCCTCTCTTCTTACTCATACATATGCTGTACACCCTTGATAAGAACTTCTCACTACTTCTAGCAGCTGTCCTCCTACAGTGAGTATTCTCAAAACCTTCCACAAAGCACCTCTATCAAACCTATCGTGTGCTTTCTCCAGATCCATACATTCCGCATACAAATCCATTTCTCTAAGTATTCCTCACACACATTCTTTAAAGCAAACACATGATCCACACATTCTCTACCATTTCTGAAACCACACTGTTCCTCTTCAATGTGATGATCTGTATATGCTTTACCAGGTATAGTCAACAAACTTATACCTCTGTAGTTTGAACATTCACCATTATCCCCCATGCCTTAATACAATGGTACTAAACATGCATTCCACTACTCCATGGGCACCTCATCATGATCCATATCTACAATGAAAATCCTTACCAAGTAATCAACAACACAGTCACACCATTCCTGAATAAATTCCACTGCAATATCATCCACTCCAGCTGCAATGCCACATTTAATCTTACAAAAGGCTTTCACCACCTCATCTCTCTTCACCAAACCATTCTCCATGACTCTCACTTTGCATACCACCACATGTTAAATTCTGTGCACATTATAGGCTATGTTGGCTCAACAGAAATGGCAACCCGAACAAAAAATGTGTCACTAAGGCTGCCTGAAGATGTCAGTAACCCGCTAGTGGCCACACCGAGTGGTTTTGCACCTTTTGTAGGGAGTCACTGAACCTGTGGTGCCCACCCCAATCCAGAGTATCCACCGCAACACCCCTGCTATACTCACTTAATCCTTATTGAGAGCTGGCTGACCTGGTAAAGTGTCTGAAGATTTTACTGGAAGAGTATATACCTAAAATGTCAACATTTTATGTTACTGTGTCAAAAAAAAAAAGCCTCCTTCAATGCTCTTGGAGGAGGGCATTGAATAGTGTACTAGTGTACAATGTGTATACCTTGTAAATATTGTCAACAATAATACAGATTAAGTGAATAAGTAAGTCTTATTGTAAGTGCAATACATACTACAGCATAAGTGAAGTCTACTGCAACCTCCACCATCATCTCCAAACCCATCACCACCATGGCCACTTCCACCTCATTTCTATTCCCACAACCACTACAAGTTTACCACCAACAAATGCTCTGGCAAGTGCAATGCAGTTAGTTTCTCAGCATAAAAATCATTGCACTACCTTATTATGTCCTATTACAGGTATTTATACACACACTTACAGGTACATACAATAGAGCATTTCTTCAGCATCTGAGCCATGTGGCTGCTTTGAACTATCATCTCATTTTTGAACTATTAGTCTAATATTCCCAATGAAGTCCAATATAATGAAATAATTGGATATACAAGAAATACAAATTTATCAGACGTGGTCTTCCCCCAGTTAGTCCTGTATAGCAAAGCTTCACTGTATTTCTATATGCTCATGTTTGCAGTGTTGTTGAGATGGTTGGTGTAGAGAATGCAGACAAGAAAACATAACTCATACATGTCTGGTTGATGGTTTCAGATGGTAGTATGCCCGGTGGAGTGAAATTTATAGCTGGGTTGGGAAGGCACTTGTTTGTGCTTGTCGAGTCATAAAGGTATGCACTGTTTATGCTTTGTTAGCGTCATGTTTGCTGGGGAAGGAAAATTTAGTTTGCTAAAAAGTGAAGCAAGGGTAATCTTTTTTGTATTTACTTGGAAGTTGGTGGTTAGCCTTGAACTGGTATGGGTGGAAGGCACTCAGTACTGGTGTATGGAAATGACCACTTAGCATAGAGAAATATAGATCACTTGTGCCCATGATGTAACTTCCATACTGAAGACATTTGAACACTTACTCCTCACTTGTCCTATACTAAGAAGAAAAACACAAACATCATCATCACACTTCTTGTCCTGTGATCTCATCTAGTGCTACAGGAGCCCCAAAGAACCTTAGGCAGGAAGGTAAGGGAAGCTATGTGAGAGCAATATTCAATGATCATTAACTCTCCATAAGTCACTGTTATTGATATTCACAGAAAACTATGAAAAACAACTCCATAAAGATATTTTTGTACAGATATGAAAGTGTAACAATTTACAGACAAACACATGAATAAAAGAGGCACGAGACCTAAAAAAAAAACAGACTTGGTGAGGATAGTGCGAACAACATGACTTACGAGAATGAGAGATCAACATCACTAAAATTACTTACAACAGTAAAGAACACAGTACAAAATCAGAACACAAAAACAGCATCTTCATTTAAAAAAATCTGTGAGCTAACTTATTCATTCAACATTAACTAGAGAGCATCGTAAGTCTTCAGCGGATTGTAAATTTTGTGTGACGAATGTAGCGTGGAGTGAGGAGAAAGAGGGTTGTCCAGGGTGATGTTATAGTCAGTTAAGTGTGTTGGTTTTTAAAGTCTTAGTCAGTAATTGTTGTTCAGTAGATTTTTCAAACTTCTCTAGACAAATTTTATCTACATTTTTGCATGCTTTACGCATGCCTGGCATTTTTATTAGCGCATTTTTCCTTACTCGGGTAAACCAAAAAGATGCAGGGATAACTACATTAGAAGATGGCAAGTGAGCTTAAAGGAGAAATATTATCTCACCATTTATTCTGTTCACTTGGTTTCTTGATCCACTAGTAATGAAATGAATACTATCAACAATAAATGTGCATGTGCTGCATTAATCACAAATTTTTTTTTATGATGTCTTTGTTCTGTAAAAGGAATTTCTAAATGTCTGTCATTATATAACAATATGTCTTCTGTACTCCTCTATCTCCTTATATCAGTATGAACAAACAATTATAAAAACAATGGTATACGGACACTAAATACATGAAACTGTATATGGGTTGAGTGATTTTGAATAATATAGAAGCAAATGAAAAATGCTTACCTACGTAATCTACTCCCAGTCTCTGACAGGAGCCAATGAAGGCCTCTCTGGTCATGATGGTGCCATAGTCTGTTGGCCAACATTTCGTTGCCAAAAAGAGTTCTTCTCTTGGTACCCCTGATGCCTGAAATATTTAAGGGTGTTGAATAACAATGAGAAACCAATGCAACAGCAAAATTTTGATGACTGTTTACCTATATCATTTATGGAATATTTATTATCTCTAGCCTCCCATTCCTAATGGCATAAGGTGCTTCCCAAAGTAAAAAAAAATCCACTCATATGAAAGCAGGAACAATGAACAAAGCCAAGACAAAGAAAATCAGAATCAGTAAAAGAGACACTGTCCTTTAACAGCAACTGATACAGGCAGAATTAGCCCTAACAAACTAAGAAGAAGTTCTAATCATTTGGATGGCACAACTGAAATGAACCTGAGTTTATAAGCTTGCCACCAGGGGTTATACATACTGAGGAGATAGCATATGGGAGCACACACTGAAATATTCAAATAATTTTTTTCATACATATTCGCCATTTTCCATGTTACCAAGATAGCATTAAGAACAGAGGACTGAGCCTTAGAGGGAATATCCTCACTTGGTCCCCTTCTCTTTTCCTTCTTTTAGAAAAAAAAAAAGAAAAACAGAGGGAAGGATTTTCAGCCCCCAATCCCTTGCCCTTTAGTCACCTTCTAAAACACACATGGAATATGTGTAGAAATAAAGAGTGTGGTTGAGAGAGCAGAAGAGGGTGCGTTGAAATGGTCTGAACATATGGAGAGAATGGGTGAGGAAAGATTGACAAAGAGGATATATGTGTCAGAGGTGAAGGGAAGAAGGAAAAGTGGGAGACCAAATTGGAGGTGGAAGGATGGAGTGAAAAAGATCTTGAGCGATCAAGTCTTGAACATACAGATGGGTGAGAGACATGCAAGGTGTAGAGTGAATTGGAATGATGTGGTATACCGGGGTTGACATGCGGAAGAGGGAGCTGTGGTTTCAGTGCATTACACATGACAGCAAGGAAATGAATGAGAATGAATGTGGCCTTTTTGTCTAAGGGAATGAGTGAGAATGAATGTGGCCTTTTTGTGTTTTCCTGGCTCTGCCTCGCTGAAGCAGGGGGGTTGCAATGCTGTTTCCTGTGGAACTACGTAATGCTGAGAATGGATGAAAGCAAGCAAGTATGAATATGTACATGTGTGTATATGTATAGTCTGTGTATGTGTATTAATATATATATATGTTGATATGTATATACAGGAGGGTGAAAGGCTTGCAAAGAACAGTGAATTGGAATGATGTGGTATACCGAGGTTGACGTGCTGTCAATGGATTGAACCAGGGCATGTGAAGCGTTTGGGGTAAGCCATGGAAAGTTTTGTGGGGCCTGGATGTGGAAAGGCTACCTCGCGGTGGGGGGGGAGATGCTATTTCATGTGTGACGGGGTGGCGATGGAAATGAATGAAGCAGCAAGTATGAATATGTACATGTGTATATATGTATATGTCTGTGTATGTATACGTTGAAATGTACGGGTATGTATATGTGCGTGTATGGGCTGTGTGTGTGTGTATATATATATGATTACTTTTTTGTTTCGGCGTGAGTTTTACACCCGTGTTGTCCCGTTTCTTAACCTTGTATATACGGATGTGTCTTGTCTACAATCCTTTGTATCTGTGCAGACACACCTACACACACACACACACACAGCCTAAACTAAGTACCTATCTATCAACCATACCCGAGAGGATGCGTGAACGTCTGGGTTAGGTGTGAGCTTATTGCCACGCCCAGGATTCGAACGCATGCGGTTTTGACCCCGGGCCGGCCCACATTTACTCATGGTCAGTAGCGCTAACGATTACACCACAAAGGCCCAAGTGTGTGTGTGTGTGTGTGTGTGTATCAAATACATCAAAGAAAAAAACCGGTTGGACTGATAGATATTTCATAACCACTGGACCGTTCTGGTGTTTCCACAGTGTCATCACTCGGTGATGATATCTAACCCATTTAACTTTCCAGCGTATGTGATGTGAACAATTCCACCTAATGTCCTCATTCTGAATAGCCTGATGGAGAGGAGGGTTGGGGAAAACGTAAATAGCCTTAGTGGGGGAAAATTCGTCGAGAACAGGTGACGACTGCTGCATTATCTGAACATATATATACCTTACATGAAGCTTATCATATTCTTACTTTCGTATGGACCATAGATTGTCCTGTTGTCTCGTCTCCCATGTTTCCACTAGCGGCCAGCGGAGGATAACAAGTTCGAGTAGTTCAACCCGGGTGTCTGTCTGATCCGAGGTTGTGTTGTTGATGATTCGTTCACGAGAGAAATGGTTTGTTCTGGATGTGTTTTCCGTCTAAGCTTCCTTCGTTTACGTCGACGTGTTGCTCTCCAATCCTGTCAGGTTCTTGGGAGTATATAATATGCCTTGATTTTATAAGAGTTAAGATTTAACTCAACCGATAAAGTTAAGATAGATTTCAGCAAAGAATTTGAGTGTGTTCTATCAAACAGTTCATCATTTAGAACACAACATATCTGTGTGGTTAAGACTCATAAATCTCATAATCTAACTAGGCTCATCAAAAATTCTGTTGGATATCTAACATATAGATTGTTAAATTGGCTGGTACGATTATTTTAACCCACTGCTGGTAAAATTTCTGATTCATTTATTCTTGATAATGGACATTTGGTCAGTGGATATAAACCCCATGATAAATGACTATATACATTATTGAGTGAGTTATGGATATCATTTCTCTTTACAAATGTTCCCTTTTGATGCGCTGAATTTTCTCCCAAAGGTTATTGGTTCAAGTACTGATAGCATTGCTATAAGTAATTTCGCCAAAGTGATGCAGTTAACGTGCACACAGTCCACCTATTACTTTCGATGGAAAGTGCTTTACTTAAGCTGGACGTGGCTCTGGGTAATCCCTTATCTCCCGTACGTGCAAATCTGAACAGGAATTATTTTGAAACTAGGCCGTAATGCAGTAGTAAACCAGATAACGTTGTCTCGTTCAGATGATATGTTGATGATATGTTTTTACCACTTTCATTCACATGTCACAGTGTTCCGGATAAGACTACGTTTTTTTTCCGTCAACCAAGTTTACTGTTGAGGGCATATGATAATGGTTTACCCTTTTGGAAGCCTAATGAAGTAGTGGCCGAAGTTTATTTAAGGCTTGAGTGTCCAGAATACTTTCAAGTATCTTCTGTTCATTTCTGTTCTAATCACCTTATTCGTATAATGAGATTTTGTCTATGCTCATAAGAGCATAGAAGTTCTCCGATCGTAAAATGAAAGTTGTATCTGGTAAAGGAAATATAGCCTTCACTACCACGCGAACATTACAAGCTATGGCCGTGACAACTGGAAAAGGAATGTATACATGATCTCAAGGAACAAGCAGAAAATACTTGTTTTCTTGTATATTCTTTGAGCACTCACAATACTTGATGTTTACAAGACTGTCATTTATAACCAATGTTACAAGCAATCTGATTAAAAACATCCGCAAGGAATGATTGATACAGCTGCGTAATATCTCTTGCTAATGTTGTGGTAAGGTTTATATAAAGTTTGTTAGCCTCGGAAACGGAGATATGAACAAGTTAATCCAAATATAGCGTTCGAAGCCGCTAAGAAACAGTGTCCTGTTGTAGCATTTAGCTGCTTGTGGTCCCCATACAAAGTTAACTCCTCTGGAGTAAAATACACAATGATGTTGTCTTGACAGAAAATGTTACGCAGTACTGTTTAATCTCAAGATCTCATGATAAAAATCTTATTTTGAGCTATAGCTATATTTGATGACCTGATTTGCCAAGGATACCAAGTCGGGTAACCCATGATTGAGTTTTGTTTAAGTCAGGACCGCCGTAGGGGCTCGGGAGTAGTTGGGAAAACAAAGCCGCTATGCCTGTATTCATCTGGCATTCTGAATTTGTCTCGTTTTCTTCTAGAGCAGATGATGGCTGCGCGAGCTATTCATGCGTGCTTCTAATCCACAATTGCTGTTCACTCCTTCACTATCTTGCCGATAAAGACGATATATACCATCATCCGAGCGTTTCTGTACATTTCAGCGTCTCTGTTGTCTGTGCCAACAGAGTACATACGAGTTGTTGTTGCCAGGAATTGAGCTCATGGAAACATTACATCAGATGGGCTGCGGTGGCCTCATGCATTAAGCTTGTCTGTACATCTTTATCACCTCATTCCCCGGGGAAGGAGGTCTTGGAAAGTAGACGAAAGCTTCGGTAAACGTTCTTTTGTTTGTCCTGCGAGGAATAAAGATTTTGCCCACACCAACGTACCATCGTGGATCAGCATCCTAATAAGTTAGTGTGAGTAATGCCTTGGCGACAAGACTTAGGGAAATTCCGTGATACAACTGCGTGAAAATCACAATTATACAATGTGAAGGATTGAAATATCGTAGTATTATGGGATGTAAGAGGAGAGGAG
>JAUUDZ010448388.1:0-12758 GCA_032361705.1 Panulirus versicolor
CTTATTTCATTCGCTGATATAACAATACCAAATTTGTGCCCTGCCTTAAAAAAACAAATGAATGTATCCTGTTGTATTTGATCGCTCAACGAAAAACAATCTTCCCCCAGGTCATCAAACACTGTTTACAAACGCCTCCCTTTCGCTCAACAGCAATTAACGTCGCTGGAAAAGTTACTTTCCCCTCCCCTAACTGGACATGGTGCGAGTGTAGTGTCACTTCCTGGGGCGCTGCCTCCTGGCGCATCACATGAAATGAGTATGTTGTCATCCATTTACTTTATCCTTCGCGATTTTACATCCATTTCTGCGAGTATATAATTTTACCCCTGTATTTACGAATAGATTTAACCAACCGTTTCTTACAGCCCCAGAAATTACAGCCGTGAGTTAAGGTCTGCACACATATGGCAGTAAAACACCTAGCGGTCCCCCCGTTTTATAGTTATCCATGGAATGTTGTCAGTTCCCAGCGCACGTCTTCCAGCTTTACCCGCGTGGGAGCCGTTGGCAGCCCTCCTGCCACAGATTGTCAGTCCCGCTCCCGGCTCCACACACTTCTAATATCCTCTCTGAATTTTTGGCTCGGAGTTTCTCCTGGGTCTGTCACTCGAACATCTGAGACGCTTGTGTCATATTTTCTAAGATATAATGACACACTGTTTACTATTTTTTCATCGACGGAGACTTTTCTATCGATTCTCTTAACATGTTAAAGGCAAGTATCATTGAGAACGACCAGAGAAGAAAATATGAGTGTATTCTCATATGAAAGTAATCGAGTATTCTGATAATTCTTTTCTAATTTCTATATATATATCTTGCTCTCCCTATTGCTCACGTACTGTTTTAATGTGCAGAATTGGCAGACTCTGGGGGAAATGATAATGGAAATATCATATGTGGTGATCAGAGAATCACTGGTTACACGTCTAGTCAAGGCGAATATTACATATCAGTATAGATTCCATTCCTATAGTTTTCATAATTTTTACCACCACATCGGCTTGACGGGTTTCATGTCATGCTATCATTTGATTTTACAACCTCAAGCTTCGGTTTCACAGACCAGCACAATAGCCCGCTAGTCGTATCAACTACCAATATTATATCCACAATGACATCATCTCCGTTGCTGTTTCATCACCAATTGATTCGTAATGACTAGTACATATCTTCCTTAATTATTTTAGCATCCATTGGTATCAACGACTGAGATATAACCCATACCGTAATAGCTGAAGAATGTTGCAAATAGTATCTAAACCTCTATTTTAGCATATCCTCACAACAGGTGTTCTTAAACCATGCTCTCGTCTCTAACCACTGCTACGCACCATAAAGTGGTCACTCGAGCAATAGCCCTTCATTCGGTCTTCCATTCATATTATAAATGCTCGACCGCTTGACGTCAAGATCGTACCTCTCGTCCTCCTCACAAACAAATATATCCTCGCTTAATACAGCCCATTCATAGAGATCCCGACCCCACTTAGGAACAGTCCCTCGAAGAGTCTAAGGCCTTTAGTCATCTTGTAAATATTCCTGAGAAAGGTTTTCATCTATAAATCCCACTGGAATAGTAGAATATGATCAACTGGTATATATGGGCCGTCTCGACGTATGATTGTCATTCTACCGTTCCAGAACAAGGTAGTTTCAGTCTTCCTATAGACACCGTATTGTGGCAGCTTAGCTTGTAATAAGACATACGAAAATGTAGGATTAGCTTCATAGAAAGACTGGAATGTGGATTTATCCCGTACCTCAGTGTGACATCAGTATCATTCTTATTTCGTTTCGGCATAGAGGCGACTCGTCTTCTGTTTGTCTAATTCAGCTACCAATAGTAATCTCAGAACTATTTTCACGCATGATATGGGAAGTTATAATCTAATATCCATCATCACGCAAGCTTGTAGTCTACTTCAAGTAACTGCATCGAAGGGTTGGATACACGTGTCTATTTAGTCTCTTTATCTGTTAAGCAAAATGGAGCAAGGAGCTTCTTAGCCGAACACGGCACGGGGCCAACGTCTGTCGGCCGCACAACCTCACGAGGGGTATTAAAGGAAAGAAATGATTAGGTCCGTCAAATTTCGTGCCTGTCGTGGAGTTGGAGATTTATTTCCTTGTCGGTATTTCAGTCATGTAATTACACGAAAGCATCATATATACTGAAATGATATAAGAGCCATTTCACTATTTCAGGTTTTGTTCTCATCTATTCATATATGCACTTATATTCTATTCTTATTAGGTTTTCCGAAATCGCACATCCGTGATATATGTGTAACATCTTACGGCCAGATTTCGTGGGCGTCTCAAACACATAATAGGATTTCGTTTGACATGAAGCACAACGTTATATTTGTCAGTGAACATAAATTTGTTCGACCTATCATAACCAAATTGCTAATAATACTAATCAAAGATTCAAGATGAGTATAGCTTTATATAGTTTTACAGAGAACAGACATCATGACTTAGACCGGGAAATGCCAGAATTCCGTGAAGCTTCGAAACCTCCAACAACCGCGTGGATTTCACGATCCCAAATCTCCCGATGCTCTGCCCATATGTCATAAAAAAGACATTCAAGACAACTTCAGAACGATAAAAGAGAAATTTGCAAGACATATTTCCATGAAGTTTTCCAGGAAGGAAAACCTTCATTATATTCTTGTTCTAAAGATATCGTGTTCCATTTTTCGAACACAGAAGCATTCACAATACGTATCCGAATGTTTAAACACATAATCTGATATCAGAATCATCATCCCATGTGCCACGGCTCACTATACTTGCAATCCAATTGCTTTCAGTTCACCTTAACCCTCTTGAAAATTGCCTTCAGGTCATCACAAAAAAGAAAAATGCAATTCCCTTACATCTTGCTCCAAACCCTAATGGCACTTATATAGGCTATAGATGACTTACGTAAAATACGAATTGGCTACAAAACTTTTCCCCGTTCACTTTTCCAAATTGGTCGACCCATTAATAGAAGAGCAGTGTACGAGGCAGACCAATACCAGGTGCTCGAGTCTAGCTGGAGCCGTCATCACGAACTAAATGGCTGCTCCTCTCTTAAAAGAAGGTGGTGAAACGAGCTACAATGTTCACGACTGGTTGGTGATAATTCTGTTAGTACCACATCAAACATGTACTACGGTATAAAAGTCGTGGAGTTACGAGCGGCTGGCCGACGGGTCTATGTTACTCCCACTAGTGTTACTTGATCCTAAGGCGGCATCAGCCGACGGGCCTGATGAAGCAAGCGGCTGATGAGGCCTCAGGGTATCCAATGCAGTAATTCTACGGCTCGGCGTACAAATATCACCATGGAATGCAGTTACAGTCGAGATGTATTTAGATTTACCAGTGATTTATCAGTAATGATAATGATAAAAGAATGATAATAATAATCATAATAGAAGACTTATTTGCCATGAAAATTATACATAGTATAAAAACATTATCCATCTTGTTCACAATAACAGAGTTATATATCCCCCCCTGCAATCCGATTTCCTTACCACTGGTGATAACTGCTTGGAACATGGGGGACACTGAGTTACCTAACGAGCTTCTAGGAGGACAATGCACCCTGTACGGTGCATCAGGAGAGAACTACAGCATGAGGTATGAGGGTTAACGAGCAGGGAAAGAGGTTAGTCGTGAGGGAACAGAGTGCTGTTTGTCAGCCCATGATGACGACATTAGGACCAGCGGAAATACTACAAAGTAGAATATTTTTGATTCATTTATTTACTCTCTCTCTCTTTCTCTCTCTCTCTCTCTCTCTCTCTCTCTCTCTCTCACATTCGCACAGTGTGTGTGTGTGTGTGTGTGTGTGTCCGTGACTTCACTGCATTCATGCATACCCAGTAGGTAATAACTGTGGAAATCTTTATATCCTCTCCTTACCTTCCCCAGCTCAGGAGACCGCCATCCAGGCACACAGGAAGTGTAACCAATGAGAATCCTTGACAATAGCTGGGGTATCTCTTGTTTATGTATCTATATATTGTATCTATAGATAGTTGTAGCTTTAGGAGGCTCGAAGGAGAAAAACAGGACCATCCTTTCTCTTAAGAGTGTTGTGATGATACTCTGTGTCTATTGGGAGGTAGGAAGAGAAGCGTGGTGTTGTGGGGGTGGCAGAAGAATGGGCAGCGTGA
Organism: Panulirus versicolor; assembly: GCA_032361705.1. Lineage (NCBI taxonomy): Eukaryota > Metazoa > Arthropoda > Malacostraca > Decapoda > Palinuridae > Panulirus > Panulirus versicolor. The sequence goes on from JAUUDZ010448388.1 coordinate 4,185, forward strand.
CGGATGAGAGAGAGAGAGTCAGTCGTGGTAGAGTGTTGCTTGAAAGGAGGTGTAGCGCCGGAAAATTATGTGGGCGGGTGTGCAAAAGGCTCAGCAGCGTACCCTAGGAGGAACGTTAGCAGGTGGCAGGGCTGAGCCTGTTCTTATGGAATATGAGAGAGGCGAATGTAGGCAGCTGATACAGCGAGAAAGTCAAGTGTCTAGCAGGCGAGCTGGCGGCGGCAGCTGAGAGCTGGAGAGAGAGAGAGAGAGAGAATGTCAGTGAGCACCAGGGAGCCGTATGGCAAGCCTTGCATTCATGGTGTGGCGCGGTAGTTTACAGTCAACTGCTCCAACCTTATACACAGAGGCGCTACTAATCATACAAGCTGGCTTTGCATTCAGCGCAGATAACTCACGCCCGAGCTTCCTTTCTGTAAATGCCGCGAGGTACGATTAATCATGTTAGCTGTTGACGTTCATTGTCGGAGAAATCCAAAGTGGTGGAAACCTCTAACAATGGCAATTTTCACCTAAGATAACTAACGATCTGTTCAGTTCGATTCTCTGTCACCCCTTGGCAGTGAGTGGACTAGCCTCAGTGACCAGTGTGTTCCTTTATGTAAACTTCACCTCATCAACCTATTTATTTTTCTCTTAACTTTATATGTACTAATTCTTATCCTTAACTTTGGTTCAGAACACCAGATGTAAGCCATACCTTGCTCAACGGGCATTTATTTCCTCTAACATCATCTTTAGTCAGAAAAAGAGGAAAATTATCTTCTTTCATGTAAATATTTCCAGTTCATGAGGAATGGGTTTTCTGAGGCCTCTTACGCTTGGTTTTGGCTTTGTCTTCGTTTACGTCACATGGGCTTGGGGCCTGTTAGTCAGGCGTGTAATGGCTGGCCGCCTTGCAGACAGGAAGGCGTATGAACCAATCTATCTCTGCCTATTATCAGGACCTCCGGTCAATACCAAAGGCCCGAACTAAACTTGATTCTTAGGTGATGTTCACCTCCACAGTGTGGTTGTTCTCTAAAGTTCTTTTCTCTGTTATTCCTTCTCTGTTGCCTTTCAAGTACGTCAACTCCTATGACTAAGCCAACCAACTATTTTCTTTTCGTCATTAGTCTATTTTCTAATTGATGAACCAATGAATGTTCGTGTTCTGAATTTTCCACCACCGAAACTAAATATTTTATGCCTCTCACAACCTCCCTCACTGCTCGTCTTAAAAGTTTCAAAAACTCAGGATTTCTATAACGTCATTACATAAGCCAAATAAAGTTTTTTATTTAATGAAATCCAGGTTTTAAAGTTGGATTGTGTATACCAAAGCATGTGGCAAAAATCCTCGAAATTCCGGCATCGCCTACTGGACCTCGGGGTTACATATTTGCGTTGTGGTTCACAAATTGCTGTTTGTTTATGATTTCTGGTCATCAACATGTTGATTCAGTTCACCTATAAAACAGCACTATACACATACATTCACACAATATTTTCCGTCAACAAGGTTCAGAGTTCCCGCCACTAGCGTGGTAGCTGAGTATGTTAGCCACTGGGCAATGACACCCATACATAGTGGTTAACATGTTCAGTTTCAACGTTAGTCACGGCGGATTCAAATCCTCGCCGTTTAGAATGTACTGTACGTATGAAAGTTGATAATTTGCTACCTATGTACATTTCCCTAAAAAGTTAACCGAAAGACATACCTAAAGGAACGGGAAAACAAATCTTCATATTCACCACTTCTAGAAATCCTGATAACATTTTTCTTTTAATTTATGAGTTACATTTGTCCTCTGGTAACTTTTATTGATAAGACTAGCTTTTGGAGTGCTATTCATTTCAGAAGAATTATTAAATGATAAGCAAGATCGGAATATAGCTCTTCTTCACCACCAAAGTATACAAGTCGAAATATGTGAATTATATAAAGTCGAAATATTCTTATATCTTACACATATGATGACGTTCTCACCACGTCGGCAAAGTCCCATTAACACTGAAGCAATGAATCTTGATGGTGTGAATGTATTCATATGTGGTTCATATTACTCTCTACTGACAGTGTGGTTCTGACGACACATTCATCTAACTTATATATTGTAAAGACTCTCCGTCATTACAATGAGTAGGAAGCGTCTTGTTCACCAGCGTCCCCAGACAAATTAACTTCCTTTAGTTTTCTCCTTCGAGCCAGTCTGACAAGAGAACCAGACGCCCCTCAGACACTAACGGATGGGTCGCTGTAATTCGAGAATGTGATGGCTGTTAGAACAGCCTTAATAACTTCTATGCAAAAATCATTTGAGGTGTTCTTTTGAAACAAGAAAACATTTACTAGAACTGACAAAGTAATTTTTCCATAGAGCAGATAATGTGGAGATCCTCGAGTGAGCTACGAGTTCAATATTTAGGAAGTAGTAATTTACGAAAGCAGAGGCCACTATACAAAAGCCTGCATATAAAGTTGACAGTTATAAGCTTCATAAATACAATGATAATCATATTCTTGTTGCGAAGAAAGAATGTTACTGCAACACCCAACATCCTGTTGTGTTGATAAGCAAGGTCAACATATCTTGCTGAACAGTCATGTTATGCTGATCAAGGAAGGCCCGAATGTTGATTTGAAGAAGGTCCTCATGCAATGCTGAAGAAAGTCCTTACTTTAAGCTGATCTCATGCTATGCTGAAGAAAGTCCTTACTTTATGCTGAAGGGCCTTTCTTAACTCCATCAGACATGACCTAGTGGAGCCATCTCAGTGATGTGCGCTTATCAGTTGCATTCTAAGATATCCTTCTAATATCTGACATGAAATATTAATATGTATGAAAATATTGATAATATCCTCGACTCGGTCTCCCAGATACACATGGCGGCGCCTTCCAGACGATATAGGTTAACGGAGATTAAATTATAGTCCCGCTCTTTAGATATGTCAGCGACAGGCTTCGTGCGCCTATCGTAGCGATGCCTAGCCAACTTTGCCCGGGTCCTAATTTGAACCCGGGCCTCATAAGCTGGAAGAGCAGAGTATAAACCATTTACCATCTTCGCAATTTTCATTCGCCGAGTCTTACGATAAAGTTATTCGGTAGATAAAATTTTACGTGAGAATTCGCATGTTTAACACAATTCTATTTACCATAAAAGCTAAACCAAAGGTAGCTTGGGAAAATATAACATCCCAAAAAGTATTCCGTATTTCTTGAGTATGATAAATTTAACTTGGTTTACCACTGCCATGGTGTGTGTGAACTCTAATGGTAACGCAATATCAAACATAAGTAATATTTCTCAAAATTTACATAATGAAAATCTTAATCTGGTCTTGTTCGCAAAATCTTGCAGTCTTGTCCCATGCATTAGACATTCATGCCTCGTTTTTGTGAACAAGAGCCTAACATTTCACCCTGTATAAATGAGATCTTGATACTTGGTCCTATATGTCAGACCTTAGATGTCTGGTTTCATCTCTGATCTTTTCAGCAATATTACTGACAATAAGTTGTGACGAAAAGGCATAACGAGGTTGTGCCAAAAATAGGTGGATATAACTATCATGGCCATGTCACAAAGGAAGCACCCGCCGCTGGCTAATATATAGATATGATATCATTACTAGTTATCACCCCATGCTTTCCTAGTAATGAATAACCTTCAGTGTTAGAGTTTCACCCTAACGAAGGGAATCCTTCCCTCTCTTTATCTCTCTCTTTTTGGTTGACATATCACCCCCTACTTTCCTAGTAATAAATAACCTTCGGTGTTAGATTTTCACCCCAACGAAGGGAGTCCTTCCCTCTCTTTACCTCTCTCTTCTTCGTCGAGATGCGATCCATTTACTCAGGTAGACGAATTGGAAAGATCACACATCATAGTTGATCGTCCCACATCGAATAGTACACCTATATTGTGAAGTGCCTCCATGTAACACTGTCCCTCATATTATACACAGTACAAGAAGAGGACTAAGGTACAGCTCCTAATGGGTGGTAAATATAACACATTATTCATTAGTGTATCACTTGTCTATTCTATTGTCAGCTCCTCTTCATCATAACTTATGAATTTCCTTAGAAAAATGTAAACACAACCCAAACGGTTTTCGTGTATTATATCGCCTCTTACATGACTTACCCCATTGTGTGGCACGGGTCTGGAAGCTCCCTTGACAAAAAGTAATATATTCGAAATTCAGATGAAGTTCTTTCCTAGCCGGAAGCAGGACAAATTCAACCTATTCCTTGAATAATCATATACTGCATTCATTAATGCTGATATATATATATATATATATATATATATATATATATATATATATATATATATCCTAGGACCTTTTATGTGGGCTCCTGCAGCTTCCAGACTGCGCTTCAAGGGCAATTTCTCCAGTTCACCGCCCTCCTTACTTCTCCCTCATGATCATTACGATAAGTCCGAGTGACCATAACTTACTTCCATTATTTTACGAGACGATTCTAACTAGATTGCCGAGGGAGAGACATCAAAGCAGCCGGGGCAGAGAGGTACATGCACAAAGCTCCTGCACCCACCGAGTTTCTAACTCCAAGGTGGATTTGGCACGTGAAAGGTCCTCCTGAGGATTTCTCCTGCAGTCTGGCTTCCAAATTAACTTGGATTTATACTTAGCAGGATGGAGAACATAAAGATATTTAGCTCTGCTACACCTGTGGGTGGCTCTACGTCTGTGGAGTACATCTTACACTACGACTGTGCAGAAAATATGGCTCTACTTATGTGGGGGAATATTAACTCTACGTCTGTGGAAATCATTTTCCTCTACTTTGGCGGGGAACATAGAGCTGTACATCTGTGGGAATTCTTAAGCTCTACGTGTATGGGGAGCATATTGCGCTACGTCTGTGGGGAACATTCAACTCTGTGTCTGAGGATAGCATTTAGCTCTACGTTTGAGGGGAACATTCATCTCTACAACTGTAGAGAACTTTTAGCTCTCGTCAACAGCTGCCCTCAAAGCTGGTGGTGATCCTTGTATTCCGCCGCAGGGCAGTTCCTTACCGCAGAAGGAACTGCTTCCAGATGACTGGCTGACGAGGGAGAGAAAGAAGCAATAAAGACTGACCTCAGGGTCTTGCGGCAAATTTAGTCTTGTTCAAACATTACCTTGGGCAAGACTACTTCCCTTCCCCTCGATGAGACGTAATAGAAATGCTCAGGTTGCTGTAAACAGAGTGGGTATTCCGTGATGGTTGATGACAGTGATTGCTAGTGAGGTTATGATAAACCTTCAGTGTGCTTTTATTACCTAATGTAATGGCTCTCTGCCATCAGAAATAGATCTTAATGGAGACCATATCCATCAAGAAAGCTTAGAAGTTGACCTCAAATATAATGTAAGCAAGGTCCTTAAGATATCTTCGATGAGTAACTATGGAGAGAAAAGGGAAAGCTACCTGAAGTTGATGAGAATCAAATGCATAAAAATCTAAACTAATCCTAACAAGTCATCAATACGATAATAATTAGGTGTACATCCCTGTACATGTCGATCTTCTATGCACATTCATATCAAATGTTGTTCTGACAGCTTAGCCTGGGGTAGTCTCCACCTTTTATAGACACTAGAGTAAATTCCTAGGGAAAAAATTCGGAAAAAGGCACATCACCTTCCACAGCAAACTGCAACACTCACCTCTTCAGGAGGGACGATAACCTGTTCACTCCGTCCAGCCCTACATCAATACCTTTGCGACCAATGCTCCAACGTACCACAGACCATAGTGAAGGATTGTACAGTGAAAGTGAAATAATCTGTAGAGCAAAATAATACAGCCATAAAATTCTTCTCCTAATATACTTTTCGTGTCTCCTACGGCAACACATCTTGTAGAATTTCCCAGCTTGATTAGATTTAGCACAGTGGAACATACTCACTTTCAGATGCTAGCCCCTATGGCCAAGACGTCAGCAAATATTCTTATCACGGAGATTTATTTCCAAAACAGGAACCAGCCACCACTTACACAACATAAACCTGCCACCACCTACACAACATAAATCTGCCACCACCTTCACAACATAAGCCAGCCACCACCTACACAACATAAACCAGCCACCACCTACACAACGCAAACCTGCCACCACCTTCGCAACATAAACTTGCCACCACCTACACAATATAAACCAGCCAACACCTACACATCATATTCTTGCCACCACCAACACAACATAAACTAGCCACCACCTACACAACATAAACGAGCTACCACCTACACAACATAAACCAACCACCACCCAAATAAACATAAATCATCCACTTCCTACAAAACATAGATTAGGCCACTACCCACACGACATAAACCATTCACCACCTCAACAACATAAACCAGGCACCATCTAAACAGCATAAACCATCTACCACCCACACAACAAAGGTCATCCACAAAGCATAAACCAGCCGTCATCCATATACCACAAATCAGCAGTCACCCACAAATCACCAAGTTACCAACCCACACAAGCCTATCTTCAAACCATACTACATACGAGGATCTCTCTCTCTCTCTCTCTCTCTCTCTCTCTGGCAAGGCGTGAAGGCATATTTTCTCAGGACGAAGAGGCTTATCCTACCTAGCTAGGTCATACTCTGACATAATGACGCCCTGACATTACCTCGTTCATCCTAGCCAAACGGTACCCAAACCTGTGGTCCAGGCTGATAATGCAATACTGTAAACATTTTTTTTTTCTTCTTTTTTAAGCTGAAGGTATTCCAGGATTTGGAAGTCTTAGGCCCGTTGATGTATTCCAGTCGTCCTCCTAGAGAAAGATAACTGTTGTCTGTTTGTTATTCTCTCTGATGGTTGCTTCTGCAGGCACTGTGGATCTAAAATTTCTTTTTTTTTGGTCTTTTCGTACTGCACTGCAGGGAAGTTCTCTTATTTTCCTATCCTCTTCCCTGGAAAGTGAGGCATTTCCTCCCCTTGACAAGCCCGGATCCCGCGGTAACGAAGACAAGTGAGGAGTGTAAACTCATTTGCTTAGTGGGGAAAAAATTTCAAGCAATTCCATTTTTTCCCCCTCCTCCTCCTCCTCTGCTTGTGCTGATGCTGCCGCCACATCCTCTGCGAGGAAGTTCCTGGATGTTCGAGCGTGATGGAGCGCTCGGCGAAGGTCAAGTGCCTCTCATCCTAAGTCATTCTAAACTTATTACAGCGTGTGATAAGATAGGAACAACACTAGACTTTCCTGTACAGTTTTAAAAATTCCTCCTTCAGCTTTCAGAGGGCCACGTGTGAGAGAACAAGGAATTCCTATCTTGGTCAAGAGAGTCATGAGAAATCATGAAATATAAAACCATCGTATGAGGGTTTCCCTCATGGCAACTATTCATGGAGGAAAGTTTTTAATCTTTCATATTCTTCACCTGAGGAGAACTCACTGAAATTTGGATGGGAAGGAAATCAGCTCCGCCCAGCAAGGTCTCCGAGTGAGCCTAGCTTTATATCCTCACAAGATGTAACAGATGAGTTTGGTTATAATTGTTTTTTTTGGCTCTAAGCCGATCAGCTGCCAGGGTCATCATGGCCGTCAAGATTAAGCTACATCCACCAAAGTCTTTCACACCATCTTCAGGTGTTGAGGATGAATGCTACGAATACATACATTCTATGTATGTAGCCCATGCTGATGAAGAGTTGCGATTCTTTGTATGTACACCACCCTCTCCTAATCATGTAGCAGATCGATCTAGATCAAGGTTTTTTTCGATATGAATCCGTTGCAGAACAATGGTAAATTTATGTCGATGGTCGTGTCAAATGTTCGGAATCATTTGTCTTGAACCCCGAATCAAGTGTTTTGAGGAAACGAATTAGATAACGACGGAATCCGCTTGCATATGCCATCAAACGATAGTATCATCCTCACGACAACTATCTAGCTACGCGACTTATTCCCAAGCCAGGCCTTTGTTATACGTCATGACTCAATTCATCTCTCATAAGAGTTATATTACAAAATTGTGGCTTCACAATAGAGCCCACATTACAGGACACCAAAGCATGCCAGGCACCATACTTCATCATTTCACAGCGTATAACGAAGCATGTTTCACCGTATCTCAGACTTCTGGCCTCCATGACATACTACTCACATAAATTACATGGATAGTACAACACCGTCCATCTCATATAATGTCACACACACATTTCCCAACAAACCTCTATATGCCGGACATGAGATTGCCTACATCCTGCCCACGGCCTGTTGTCATCCAAACTGAGACTTACCTTTCCTGATCCAACATGTCTCAATCCTGCTCTTACTTGATAAGGAAATCATGTTCTGCGTGAAAGTAGAATGTTTTTATAGGTGTTATTTGCAGGGAAGGAGTGCAAGTGATTGGGAGATGTACAAGAGAAAGCAGCTGGAGGCTAAGTGGAAGTCTGCCTGTATCTCCCGCTTGATATTGCTTTAACCACACTTCACTTTGTCCACGTCATTTCTCAACCCATCTTTACCCAGCTGCAGGGCTGTCTCTTTTTTTTTTTTTTTTTTTTTTTTTTTTTTTTTTTTTTTTTTTTGCCCC